>QEPC01007715.1:1622817-1637032 GCA_003113815.1 Sphenodon punctatus | reverse complement strand
CTCCTATCCCATGACTTTTTAATTTTCTCAAGAGTCTCTCATGAGGGACCTTATCAAATGCTTTCTGGAAATCCAGGTACACTATATCTACTGGGTCTCCCTTGTCCACATGCTTATTTACACCCTCAAAGAATTCCAACAGGTTAGTGAGGCATGACTTACCTTTACTAAATCTGTGTTGACTCTTCCCCATTAAGCCATGTTTGTCAACACGCCCTGTAATTCCATCCTTAATGATGGTTTCCACTATTTTGCCCGTACAGATGTCAAGCTTACTGGTCTGTAGTTTCTAAGATCGCCTGTGGATCCCTTTTTAAATATCGTGGTTACATTTGCCACCCTCCAGTCCTCGGGTACAGTGGCAGATTTTAGTGACCGGTTACAAATTACTAACAGTAGGTCTGCGATTTCATATTTGAGTTCCTTCAGGGCACCATCTGGCCTTGGTGACTTGTCAGTATTCAGTTTGTCAGTACAAGACACCCTAGACTTGAAGGGGGGCAGCTTCAATCTAGTGAGTACTAGTTTTACATCCCACTGTGGGACAGGTTGGATTACCCACTGGTGGGTAAACATTTTTCAGTCCTTTCCAAAAGGCTCTGGTAACTGGGTGCAAGAAAAGGGAGTTGTGATCTATAGGACGCAGGTAGGCCGAGATAGCTGCCAAATGAATCTTGATGGATGATATAGTTAGATGGGAATCCTTGAGATGGAACAGATATTTCCTGGGAGGCAAGAAGCTTCCTTCCCAAGGGAGACAAGGTGGGCTCCACCTGGCTTGGGACACAAACTCTCAGACTATATTGACCCAGAGGGGTCTTAAGACTGAAAGGGGACTTAGCTCCTATTGACTGTGCACTACTGGTGGCATAGGCTTGGCTGTAGGGGTGGCTAAAGGCCCCTCCCTCTGTCTTTAGACTGTAAGCTCCCGGGCAGGGACCATGTCTATTTTATTCCCTGTAAAGCGCCAGGTAAATTTCTGGTGCTATATATAAATGCTAATAATAATAATAATAATAATAATTAATAATATGAGCAAGGACCCCACTACAGTGAGGCCCTATGGGTGCACTACTTACACCAGTAGAGTCAGAACCTGCAGAGGGGTAAATGCGTGACTAGGGGTTGGTTGATAATTCCCTAAACAACACCCCAGCACCTTAGCATGGCCTGGGAACCCCAGCCCCCCATCACAAATTGTCCTTGGCTGCCAGATGCATTGCTTGGACAGTAATGTTGTACCTTACACACCATACCCACAGAAGGTCTGCTTCCCTGTATAACTCTGTGAATCTTGAACCTCCTTGCTTGTTCACATACCACTTGGTTGTAGTGTTGTCTGTTGCTACAAGTACTGTGGCTTTTCAAACATGGTTTACTAGTACCCTGAAAGCCCGACTGATTGCTCTGAGCTCAAGTACACTGATATGAAGGTCCTTCTCTTCTACAGTCCGGAGGCCATGTACCTCCAGGTCATCCATGTGAGCTCCTCATCCTGATAGAAAAGCATCAGTGGTGACCATGGCATCTGGATGTAGCAGCTTGAATGGCATATGCCTCAAACTTGTCTTGGAGATGCTCATCACTGGAGAGAGTGAAAGAGACGGTATAGTTAGCTTTCTGTTGAGAGACTACCTATTGGGGTAGACTCCCTGAAACCAGTGTTGGAGGGGCCTCATGTGTAGGTGAGGAAGGGGGGTGATGCCTGTCATGGCTGTGAAAAGCCCTTTCAGTCTCAGGAAGTATCAGGCTGGTTGGGTTGTGTCTGAGCAATCCCATCTATCATCCCATCGTGTAATGTCTAGAAACCTGTTTTCTGGCAAGAATGCCCTTTCCCGGGCTGTGTTGAGAGTGGCTTCTATGAACTGTAAGCTCTTTGTAGGTGTGAGGAGAGATTTTTGGAAATTTATGATGAGGCCAAGATCCTGTAGTGTGGATATGGTAACATCGATATATAAGAGTATCTGTTGCCTTGTGTCTGATACCAGGAGCCAATTGTCCAGGTAGGGAAACAATCCAACTCTTCGCTTCCTCAAGTCTGCTGCTACCACTGTTACACACTTTGTTGAATACCCTAGGTGCTGTGGCCAATCCAAAGGGCAGCACAGTATACTGGAAATGGCGTGGCCTACAACAAAACATAGATACTTTCTATGAGATGGTCTTAAGGCAATGTAAAAGTATGCATCTTTAAGTTTCAGAGAAGCAAGCCAGTCTCCTCTTTCTAGCACTGTTAGGATGTACTGCAAAGTGCTCATGTGAAATTTAAACTTCCTGACCAATTAGTTCAGGTTTTTGAGATCCAGAATGGGTCGCAACCCCCCATCTTTCTTGGGTACCAGGAAGTATCTGGAGTAGAATTCCCTGTTACACTCACTGGGAGGGACTTCCTCAATTGCTCCCTTTTTGAGTAAGGAGTCTATCTCCTAAAGTAACCCTAGCTTGTGAGTTGTGCCCCTAAAGAGGGACAGGGGTTGTGGGGGCTGAGGTGGGTGGGTGAGCATTCATCAAATTTTATGGCATATGCACTTCTGACAATTTCTAGGACCCACTTATTGGATATAATACAGATCCACTGGTTTAGACAGAGGACAAGAGGTTGTAAAAGGAGGGGAGATCCTCCAACTCCTGCCTTGATCTCAGAGGTGTTAAATACAAGACTTGGACTGTTGTCCAGAAGATGAAATGGATTGCTGTTGTCCTCTAGCCTTTGGTTTCATAAACCTCTTACAAGACCGTGTGTATGAGGGCTGGGTCTGAGCTCGGGTAGGGTGACTCCTCCTGCCTTGGGAAGAGTAGGGGGTGCACTGCCTGGAGGGGTAACATGCTGGGACAAAATAATATTGTCTCTTAACCTGATAACTCTGACCTGTCAGTTTGACTTGTCATTAAACTTTTTCAAGGTGTCTGTTGTGGTAGCAAACAGTCCCTCAAAATCAAAAGGAAAGTCCTCAATTCTGGTTTTATTTGGTGTGAGGACTGCGGATCGAAGCCACGCACGGCATGTGAGGGTGACTGCAGATGCAAGGGCCCTGATAGAGCAGTCACCAACATGCATCAGTGAGGTCAACTGAAATTGGGCCAACTGAGTCCCCTCCTGTTGGAGAGCAGCCAGCTGTGATGTGTCTGTGGTAGCTGTGACTTGAGACCACAACCAATGTTGATAGCTGCATATTGCTAAAAGATAGTTTGCTGCTCTAAAGCCAAGTGTCTCTGAGGAGAAGATTTTACAGCCCAGGACATCCGGCCTCCTACCCTCTTGGTTAGAATGGAAGGGGAAGTCTGGATCCCACCTGCCTTGGATTTGTGGGATATGGCCGCAATCATGAGCGAGTTAAGGGTGGTGAAAGAAGATACTCACCCCTATGCGATAGCATATAGTGCATCATCTAGTTTATTTGTGGGCACAGTAGATGAAGGATTTGCCCACTCTGTAGCAGATAGCTCTATAAACTTCTCAAACAGTGGTAGTGCCACATGACCAGCATCCCCGCTACCTAGGATCTCAAAACCAGGGTCAGACTGGGTCTTCTTAATGATCTTATTAGGGATTTGAGGTAGCACAGTCAACAGATGTCTGAGCATGGCTTGGAAAACCTTACCATCCTCTGCAGAGAGCATAGGTGTAGGGTCTGACAATATCTGGTGGAGGAGGGGACACTGTTTCCTCCTCACTGGGTGTTGGAGAGGTGGAGGAAGAGTCAAACTCTCCAGAGGTTGCAGATTGTGTAGGCTGCACTGGTGGTGCATTTCCCAAGGGGGGCTGGAGAAGTGCCACTCTTAAGGGTGCTGGG
Organism: Sphenodon punctatus; assembly: GCA_003113815.1. Lineage (NCBI taxonomy): Eukaryota > Metazoa > Chordata > Lepidosauria > Sphenodontia > Sphenodontidae > Sphenodon > Sphenodon punctatus. The sequence goes on along the minus strand of QEPC01007715.1, from coordinate 1,633,238 downwards.
GGAGCCACCTGTTGAGGCTGAAGAAGAATGGAAGCAGATGGGGCACCGGTTGGTAACCTTAGTGCCATAGGAGGTGCTGAGAACAGTGCTATGCGCGGTGCCATGATACGTGCTGTGACAGGTACTGTGGGTGGTGCCGTAGGTGGGCACTCCATCTGTTTGGGTATCATGAAGGAAGGTGAAATAGATCTTGGAGGCAATGTTGGGATAGGTGGAGCCAGGAGGGAGGGGTCTCCACATTGAGGCAAGTCCCATAGCCTGTCATGATCTCTTACCAGAGAAGAAGAGATGTTTTGGTGGCTGTGAGTGTCATCTCTGTGATAGGCTGGGGATTGGCTTCAGGATCTGTAGCAGTAGGATCGTGAGCAGAAATGTTCATAGTGATGTCTGTGGTGCCTGTAGCTCATGTCTCTATGATATATGTAGAGTCTCTCCAGGCCCTAGGAGCACAGCTAGACTATGGAGACACACTCCTATAATCATCACTGTAACGGCATTGGGAGTCCTACCTATAATGAGGGGTAGGCTCATGGTCCTGGTGCCGCCGAGGAGTATGCAGACTACCATCTATCTGGAGAATGCCTGTGATGTCCTGATACTGGAAGATGGTGCTGCGGGGAATTGTTCACATGCCACCTGATCCTTTCCAGGCTCAATTCAGGCTGCTGTGGTCTGGATGGTGAGTTACTGGTTCCTCCTCTAAGAAGATGGTCTCCACCGTCACTGTACGCCTTGGAGGGACTGCCCCGGCAACAGAATCATTAGAAGGGTCAGGAGACCGGACCCTTTTCTTCCTCTTCTTTTTCTGGGCTCTGTTAGATGATCCTTTGTGCTTGCTGGATCGTTCTGTTGTTGTGAGGAACTGTCCAGCGAGTCAGGAGCCTGTGTGAGACCGTCCCTGGTTCCTGGGGTTTCAGAGTCCTGATATCACTGGTCCAGGAATGACTGCTCCTCATTTTAGCACCTTGGCCAAGGTAGTTCTAGGGAGAACATTTCATATTTGGGGGTTGGAAGGAAACGCTTCTCTGGCGGTTTGTCTTTAAAAAAAGCAACCTGCTATAGGAAGCAGGTCCGAAGTTTCAGATGTTAGAAGAGTCCCAGCTGAGGTAAGCAATGAGCAAAGGGCAGATATAGTGGCCCATGGAGCTTGATGTATGCATGTATTAGAGGGTTCTGTAACTTATTCCATGATTATTATCACCACAGATGTGGCGAACCTCTGCAGACACTTATATGGATTTAAAAATCAATTGGCATTTTTTAAGTTTAAAAAGTAAAACACTTGCAGGGCTACTTAACTAAGCTCTAGCAAAAATATTTAGAAGTCTAAACCTGTTTAACAGATTATATGAAAAACACATAGTAGTTAAAGAGTAAAAGATGGCTCTGGCACAGTAATATATTCTTCTGTGATACAGTTCTTTTCAGTGAGGCCGTGACTCTTGTCCTAGCTGAATCCCTTTGGTAGAAAAAGGAAAATGCAAGGAGTGGAGTAAAAAGCAAAGAAATGGCTGAAATCCACTGTTCAGGGTGTTCCCTCCAGTGCTGGCTCTAGGTCAAAATTTTACCTGGGGTACAGCAACAGCGCTTAGCTGCACAGGCACACTTTTAATTAACGCCACTCTGGAAAATGCCCTTCAGTCCTTTGCCGTGGTTGCAGGTCTGCTCACAGAATTTCAGGTTTTCTCCCTGAAGTCCTACTCCTTTGAAGCCCCTGCTGGAATACATACCACACAGTCTAGGGCAATGAAACCGCTCTCACTGCATGGGGCCTGCATCAGGAAGATGATAGGTTGTTAAATTAACAGCTGTCGAGTGCATAGAGAATTGGCAGGAAGAGGGCTATAATCACCACTCCCCTACTGTCAGTGCTTGAGAGGCCTGAAGGAAGCTAAGGCTGCAGAAAAGTCAAACCCAGGCTCCAAAAGGTGCCCCTCACCCACTCTTCTTGTCCAGTGCAGGCAGGAAGAAGTGAGAGAAAACGTTTCCAAAAAGGGCGAATGTGAAGTGAAGGGAAAGGGAAGCAGTTAGCTCCAAGGAGGGAGGGTATGGAAGGAGGAAAGTGTGGCAGGGAGAGTGGAAAGAGGGTTGAGAGGAGTGTGGCAGATCAGACCTTGGCGAAGCCTGCAATGGGGGTGGCATGGCATAGGCCTCGACAGCCGAGATTGGGAAGGCAGCAGAGGATCCTGCTAGCCCTGGGAACAGAGAGTGTCCAGCCGCATGAGAGGTGGTGCCACAAGCCATAACCAGGGCAGCACCAGACTACAACTCCCAAGAGCCCACGAGGCCCTGGGAGCACAAATGGCTGTCATCAGTAGCCGCACAGCCTGGACGAGCCCAGCGGGCTATTGAAAGGCTAGGGTGGCAGTAAGGAGGAGCCCAGCAACAAGCAGAGGGGAAGGCGAGGCAAAGACTGGATCTGGTTCCTCTGACTTGGGCACAAGAACTGCCGGCACCCATGCCGTGAGGTAATGGGTCGGGGCCGCTAGACATGGACTCACCGGGCCCATCACCTCTAGCAGGAGAGGCTGACTTTTAGGGCTGGGGGCAGGGGCTGAAGGTGGGAGGAAGGAGGGAACCCTGCCCCTCTCCAAAGCCCCTTCCCCACAGGAAAAGGTGACTCCGCTCACCCCAAGGTTGGGGTGCATCCCAAGCCAGGGTCACGACAAAGAGGAAAAGCATGGCAGGAGGGGAGAACAAGAAAAGATTGTAAAATTTCAAAGTATTTATATGTCCCTGTCCCATCTGATCATCTCTAACCTCACTCACAACTATCAGTGATCAATCACAGACCTCCCAACAGCCCAGATATAAGCAGAGCAGACATGCCTTGAGTGGTAAATCCCACTGTCATGCTCACAGGGATCCTGAGATCTGCTTTTCCTGCAGTCTTGGGGGATATCCACTAAGCTGGAGTGCAAATAATTGTAAGCTGGACTCTTACTTTCACTACCTGTGTTTGCAAGAAAGTCCATCCTTTTAATCCACCCCCTCCCCCCCTGTTCTGCAATGTTTGGAGCTGCTCCTTACTCTCTAAACAAGTTATCAGGTGACACAAGGGGGTGTGGGGATTAGAACCCAAGACTCCTAGCATGGTTGTCCCAAAGCCTATCCAACTAGACTGCTAATGGTGCTGCAACTGTCAAAACAAACAGTTATTTAACTAGAGAGCAATATGCAAGGCTCTTCTCTGCTGATTACATTAAAACAGCAGCTGCTCGTGTAGGTCAGATGATAAACTTTTGAAATAGTAGGTCAAGGGTTACAGTCTGCTTTAGGTAAGAAGTTGTTGTGTGTGTGTCTTTCATTTTTTAAATTTTGCTTTTAAAAAGCAGTTAGGCAGTGGGTTATTGTGTAACACTAAAATATCTGAGAACAGGCTGTCAAAGAATTCACACAGAATTGGATCGTCAGGCAATAAGCTGTCAGACTCCACAGATGCTCAGAGTGTAAGAAAATCCTTACTGTCAGCTCAGCTCTTAGTAGTTCATGGAAAAGCCAAACAGGAAAGAACCTATATAATGCCTCAACCACAGGAAAATCTTTACTGTGAGTTCAACCCTTATTGCACATCCAAGAATCAACACACAGGGGAGAAACTCTAAACATGTCAAGAGTGTGAGAGAAGCTTCAGCAGAATCTTGACTCTCACTATACATAACATAATACATACAGGAGAGAAACTTTGCAAGTGTCTTGGCGCTACAGGGTGAGGGGTTACTACAGAAGAGACTTATTACATACTAAATGGAAAGAAGCCCTAAAAATGTCCCAATTATAGAAAATGCTTCAGTGCAAGCTTCAGTTACAAAGAAATGAACCCAAACAGACCCCAGCCTCTGCTCTCGCCACCTCAGTAGCAGTTGGGAGAGAGATGTACATTAATTGTAGAAGTCATTTGGGTGGTGGCATTACATAGGGGGAAAAACAGTTTGGAAAAAACAGTAGTACACCCAAAACGTAGCTATCCAGTCACAGTGCTAGTGTCGCTATAGCACCCTAACAGCTAGTTGTTTAACCAGTGGGCAGCAATTAAAAACAGCATGCTTACGTTGTTTCTGTAGATCACATAGAAGAGTTTTGAAAAGGAAATCTGGAGGCCAGTGGTTCAAGTCTGATTTATGTGAGGGAAATGTTATATATGTGGCTGTGGCAAGGAGTGCTTTTGACCAGTCACATCTGGTATGACGGCTTCGGCTGTATGTCTCAGACTTCGATCTAGCCACTCTCATCCATGCCTTTATCACCTCAAGACTAGACTACTGTAATGCGCTCTCTGTGGGGCTACTCTTGGTGATGGTCCAGGGACTGTAGCTGGTGCAGAACATGGCGGTCTGCCTCCTTACGGGAATGGGTTGTCGTGAGTATATAACACCTGTGCTCTGTTCATTGCACTGGTTGCCTATAGTCTTCTGGGCCCGATTCAAAGTGTTGGTTCTTACCTATAAAGTCCTACATGGTCTCGGCCTCACTTATCTGTGGGACCACCTCACTCCCTGGATCCTCGGCCCCTGCGGTCAGCCAGGGGTGCCCTCCTTGAGGTTCCCCAGGTCTCTTGTGTGGCAAAATGGGGAGGGTTCTGTCTTGTCCCCTCTCCTGTTCAACATGTATATGCAGCCACTCGGTGAGGTGATCAGAGGGTTCAGGATGAGGTGTCATCAGTATGCGGATGACACCCAACTGTACCTCTAATTTTCGACCGACCCAGACCCGGCTGTCTTGGTGCTTACCCGGTGTTTGGCAGCTGTTGGGGACTGGATGAGGGCTAATCGACTGCGACTGAATCCTGACAAGATGGAGGTGATGTTAGTGGGTAAGTCGGTGGAGATGATGGCTCCCTCGATTGATGGGATCTGTCCTCCACTGACATCCCAGGTATGGAACCTGGGGGTGCTCCTCAATGTGCAGCTCTGCCTGGATCTCCAGGTGGAGGCTGTGGCAAAGAGTGCCTTCCGCCAGTTACATCTGGTGCGGCAGCTGGTTTCGGTTCCTGACCTGGCCACGATCATCCATGCTTTTATTACCTCTTGGTTAGACTACTGTAATGCGCTCTACGTGGGGCTGCCTATGGTGACGGCTTGGAAGCTGCAGCTGGTGCAGAATGCAGTGGCCCAGCTCTTCGTGGGACTGGGTCGCCGGGAGCACATTACAACAGTGCTCTGATCTCTGCACTCACTGCCAATAGTCTTCCGGGCTCAATACAAAGTGTTGGTTTTGACCTATAAAGCCTTACATGGCCTGGGCTCTGCCTAACTTGCGAGATTGTCTCACTCCCCGGGTTCTAGACTGGCCCCTGCAGTCGGCCGAGGGTGCCATGTTGGAGGTTCCCCAGGTTTCCCAGAGGGCCACACAGGATAGGGCGTTCTCAGTGGCCGTACTGCACCTCTGGAATTCCCTCCTGGTGGGGGCCCGTCTGGCCCCAGACCTCCCAGCCTTTCGTAGGAATTGTAAGACCTGGCTGTTCTGTCAGGCGTTTGGCGAGGGAGAGGGGTAATGGGGTGGTAGAGGGTAGGGATTGTGGGGAATATAAATAAATACATGGGGCTGCCCTTGATAACTGTCCGGAAGCTGCAGCTGGTGCAGAATGTGGCAGCTCAGCTCCTTTTGGGGACGAAGACTGCTCTGAAGTCTGCACTGGCTGTCTATAGCTTTTCAGGCACAACTCAAGGTGCTGTTTTTGACTTTTAAAGCCCTAAACAGTTTGGGTCCCACCACATATCTGAGAGACCACCTATCCTACCATGTCCCTTTGCAGCCCCTACGGTTGGCCGGGGACACCCTCCTGTGAGTTCCGTCTGCTATCCTTGTCCGTGGGATGCGGGGGGCATGGAAGGGTGTTCTCGGTTGCTGCCCCCTTTTGTGGAACTCCCTTCCCCGGGAGGTTCACATGAGCCCAAGCCTGGGCATCTTCTGGAGGTGGTGCAAAACTTTTTTTATTTGGAAGAGCATTTGGCAGGCAGGGATAATAGGGTTGGTTGGGTTTCTGGGTAGGGCTGTGGGAAAGGATGGGAGTTTGAGGGGAGGGTGTTTTTATTGTATGATTTTAATGGTTTTAATTGTTTTTTTTATGGACTGTAAGCTGCCCTGAGCCTTGTGGAAAGGGTGGCATAAAAAATTGATAAATAAATAAATGTGGGCATGACTGCTCCTTTTCTAAGTTTGCTTTAAAAAAATACCATTTTTCTTCATCTTTGCCATTTATATTTAGAGGAAAGGAATAAGTTCCTTAAACCTGAGCGATGGTTAAAGAAAGGAATAAGTTCCTTGATTGAGATGGTTTGTTGGATGGGTACTGAGAAATCAATTTGTCTTTTAGGTAATGACTCCTGGAAAGTTTTATCAGCAGTGGGGAAATTTTTGTGTGTTTCAAACAGCAAATGTTAAAATTTGAAGCAAGGCCAATAAGGTTATTTGACAGTTAAACATTTAGAAGGATTTTATGGTTTTATTCATATTTACATGTTATGTGATTGAACCAAGTTGAATTATTTGAATTTTGGTGGCTAATTTTATAATGTTACTTAAAAAAAAATTAGTACCCTACGAATGACTTGAGATGATGGTTATTAGGATACATTAAAATATGTATAATTGATATAGGCAAATTATTTTTTTTCTTTCTGTATGAGTTAATTTATTTATTTCCAATATTTTTAACCTGTCCCCACCTGCCAAATAGCAGCTCAGGGCAGTGTACAACAAATAAAACTACACATAGTAAAAATAATATAAATAATTAAAATTTAACATTAAAAGAGGCCAACTAAACCCAGCAACCCCCCATAACAAAACAAAAAGAAAACAAAAACATTCCCCCCACCCACTACCCGTCTCCCTTGCCAAATGCCTGGCTGAACAGCCAAGTCTTACAATGTTTGCAAAAGGAGGGGAGATCTCTCTAGCAGGAGAGGAGGGAGTTCCACAGCCGAGGTGCGGCCACAGAGAACACCCTTTCGGAGGTCACCACCCAGCAAACCTGGCGAACCTCCAAAAGGGCACCCCCAGACGACCGCAGGGGCTGGTCCAGGACACGGAGCCGATAAGCGGGGCCCAGACCATATAGAGCCTTAAAAGTAATCACCAACTGGTCGTAAATAAAGCATGCATTCATCTCCGCCTAGATCGTTGCTTACGCAATGAGCTATTTTAAGACTGGGTACATTCACACAAATTGGAACATACATTCATGCAAATAAGAAGTGGCATTTTTGCATTTGCATGGGAGGATGGGGAAGCAGGGGACATTTTTACATTAACTGAACCTAGGTGCTTGATTTCCCTCCCTCCCTCCCTCCCTTAGGCACCTGAAATATTGTAGAGTACATACCCCTGTAGGGATGCGCTATTTCCCCCTTTCAAAAACAGACTGTGGGTAAAAAACAAATGTGACACTGTCCCGCATTAGCCTGGGGCTCACCGGCAAGTGTGGTCCCGCACCACCAGATGTGGGTCTGCTACTGCCCCAGGGTGGGGAGGCAGATGGCCTGGGATGTTCGTTCGTTTGTTCATTCATTATTTATTTATGGCAAAAAGTCAAATACCAAAAAACAGCATATAAAATAACTATATAAAAGGATGTACCAGCATTACAAAATATGAATTAAAAATATAAACAATTGTAAGACAAGAGAGGCCTGGGATGAGTCCTGGGCCCGATCCCAGGTGCCTATCCCAGTCCACGGGCCGCCCACACAGGCCAACACGGACCAGCATGTTTGTTTGGCCCCACCATCCCCACTACGGTGCAGGGGCCACCATGGCTGGATGTCATGGCGGGGAGCAGGGCGCAGGGCAGGAGTGGGGTGGGGCCAGCTGCCCACATACCCAGGTCATGTAGGGCACTCGGATGGCTCTCCTGGTGGCAGGCATGTTTGTTCTGTGCTGCTCGCTGACCCAGAAAGCAGCCACCATGGTTTTCTGCCCTGGGCCAGGCCATGAACCCGCCCTGCCACCTGCACATCTTGTTTTTAACTTGTGTGCCAAGATCATGAAGAGAACTAAACCTAAGTCTTCCAACTCTGAGGTTACCACCCTAGCCACTGGACATAATATGTATAATACTTTATACAGATATAAAATGAGAGAGTCCGTTCTTGTGTCAGGCAGGAAACTAACGTAGTAGTCTGTAAATCCTAACTAATATTACTCCGGACAAAGCTAATAGCAGAATTCCTGGAGATTTGTATGAATTACTTGAGCCCTGCTGCACTGCCGTTGAGAGGAAGCAACATTCACTGCAGTGGAGAGCGGGATGCAAGATGATTAGAATGCAAGTTTTCCTGAATTGCTGGAAAACCAGCCAGAGGCTACTGATCTAGAGGCAGCTAGTGAAAGACAGCAGGTGTGAGCAGACCTTGCAGTGATTCTACTGCTAAATCTCCCATTAGGTGTTGTTACCAGCTAGTAGTGTGGAGGAGAAGCTGAGCCAAAAGGAGAAAAAAATGGCTGTAAACAATAACTCAAAAAAGAGAGCCCAGAAAATGAAAAACTAGAACCCTAGGCAGCCTGCCCTGATCTTTGACCTGCTTAGTCAGATTGGACAAGTTTTCTCATAGAAAAAAAGGTAAAAGAAAAATACATATGCCAAACTTGTCATTCACGTTTCTCAGAAGTTGGTCAATTCTCTCTTGTGCATTCTCCTGACCCAGCTATGCAGCTTCCAGCATTATTTCTGGCAGTCTGGTGCAAACCCCACGTTCTGGTGAGCTACAAATCTCAGCTCTCAGTTGTGGTGGCCTGCATCTTCACAGTTCTGCTTCAGCTGAGCCCAGTCCCAAATCTATTCATTAACTCACCTTGTTCTCTTACAGTAAACTGGATTACACCAATGATGTGTAAGGTAGTCAGTAGATTGACGGCTTATGTTCTTGTATTTCTTCTAGACAATGGCAGAGTAAAATACAAGCAGTTACTGAATTTAGAGCAGTTACCCTGCAGTCTGATGAAATTCATTCAGAAACTGCGGGGGACTCTGTAGTCATCTGCTGTGCACTGCCTCCTCTTCCCCTTGTATTCTCCTAAACAAAGAATGCTGGAAAATTTACATTGCACAAAGATTTCATAATGCTAATAGGAGAACTATTTTAAACATTCTAAGTACCTGTGCCACAGCACTGAGGAGTACATTCTTACATGAGCTGGAATTCTAAAACAAATGTATACAGTATATAGGTATAAGAAGTGCCATGAAATGGTCCATTGATCCAGCATCCTGTCTCCAAGAAGGAAGTGCTTGTATTTTACTCTGCTGCTGTCACGCTTAGTCACCTCCGAGAAATACTCAACAAATCATAACGGTGTGAGTCATTCCCTGCTGTTCACTCACAGCTCCTGACAGTCGGAGGTTGTGTCCCCTGACCTACTTGGCTAATAGACATTAATGGATCTATCCTGGCAGAACTTATCCAATCCAGCTATGCTACTGGCCTTGATCGCATCCTTTGGCAACAAGTTTCACAAGTTAATTGTGCGTCGAGTGGAAAAAATACTTTCTTTTATTTGCATTCAGTCTGCTGCCACTTATTTTCATGGTGTATCCGCTACTTCTAGTACTATTTTGTACATATAAGTTTGTGCATGTAAATAAACAGATAATGGGTGATTTCAGATGTTACGGGGCCCTTTGGCCCTGTACCGAAATCACCGTATTAATTCCCCGCCGGGATCACCCCGACACGCCGCAACAGACGTGCCGGGGGGATCCCGGTGGGGAATCTGGGAGGGGGCGGGCCCGTGCGGCGCAACGTGCGGCCGTACAGCCCCGCCCCCTCCACGCTCCCGCCGCCCGCCCTCCGGGGAGACAGGCGGGCGGCGGGGCCAATGCGGCGGCCGTGTTGGGCTGGATTCGTCACAGCCAGACGTTACTTTTTTTTGGTCCCTGCTGGGGATCTCTTCGACCACGCTTCCTGGGACATTCCCCCGGCTAGCCCGGGAAGTGTGGTTCAAATTGACCCCATGTGGGTATTGACCGTGGCGAACATCTGGCGGCCGCCAAACAGACGTTCGAGACACATTGACCACAGGTGCGTATTCACCGTAGTTCACTGTGATCTCGTAACGTCTGAAAATACCCAATGTCATGCATTCAAGTAATATTGATTAATAACAGTAATTACTAATCATTTTAAACTTCATTCTCCTTTTTTGTATCACTCTCAGCACGGTTCTTTGAGCATATGGTATAATTTAGGGGTGGGACATCCGGGGAAATACCGGGTACCGGATTTACCAGTTCACGGATTTCAAACTACCGGCATACTGGATTAATACCGGTATACCGGTACCGGTTTTTCCTCCATTGATTTCAATGGGGAACTGTCCCCATTGAAATTAATGGAGGGAAAAAAAAACACCTCCCCCCTCCCCCGTGTGGGTGGGAGGGGGGACACCCCCTACCCACCCTGCCCAGCCTGGATTTTTTT
>QEPC01007715.1:1608258-1620284 GCA_003113815.1 Sphenodon punctatus | reverse complement strand
AAAAAAAATTTTCCCTAAGTCCCTGGGCTCCGGGCCACTGCCAGCAACCCAGAGCCCGCACCGGCAGGTAAGTGTACCAGTCCCGTTGATCCCTGGGGTGGGAGGGTGGTTTAACACCCCCCCACCCCAGCGATCACCCTACCTCGCCCACCCAGGGATCGCCCAGTACCTTGGCTTCAGCTCTGGGCGGCGGCGATCCAGCGGCCGGCTTCAGCTCTGCTGTGGCTGCCGGCTTCAGCACGCTAGTGACGCTCTAGGCCTTCTGGGGAACCCGGAAGTTCCCCGGAAGGCCTAGTACGCGTTACTAGCGTGCTGAAGCCGGCAGCCACAGCAGAGCTGAAGCCGGCCGCTGGATCGCCGCCGCCCAGAGCTGAAGCCAAGGTACTGGGCGATCCCTGGGTGGGCGAGGTAGGGTGATCGCTGGGGTGGGGGGGTGTTAAACCACCCTCCCACCCCAGGGATCAACGGGACTGGTACACTTACCTGCCGGTGCGGGCTCTGGGTTGCTGGCAGTGGCCCGGAGCCCAGGGACTTAGGGAAAATTTTTTTTAAAAAAAAATCCAGGGTGGGTGGGGGGGTGTCCCCCCTTCCACCCACACAGCCTGGACGGGGGAGGGAAAGTGTTTGGGTTTTTTTCTGTGTTTTTTTTTTTACATTGCGGCCATTCATTTGAATGGCCGCAATGTAAAAAAAAATCCGGCACAGGGGGACTCTGGTAATTCCCCCCGATTACCGGGGTAATCCGATACTGCCGGTACACAAAAAACCCTGCAGTATCGGATACCGGATCATCCGGTAGTCCCACCCCTAGTATAGATGCTGTAAGAACTAAGAACCTGTGTGATTTTTCATCTTCTCTCTGAGGCCTCATGTGTGGGGTCCCGCAGGGTTCCATCTTATCCTCTATCTTGTTCAATGTGTACATGCAGCCTTTGGGGGAGGTTGTCAGGGAGTTTGGTGTAAGATGTCATCAATATGCTGAGGACACCCAGCTATATCTCTCATTTTCATTTGACCCAGGTCCAGCAATCTCGATGCTTACCTGGTGTCTGTCAGCTGTGGGGGATTGGATGAGGGCGAGCCACCTGAAGTTAAATCCAGACAAGACGGAGGTGATGGTTGTGTGGAAAGCCGGGGGAGTGATGGCCCCCATCATTGATGGGGGTTCGTCCTGCCCTGGTATCTCAAGTCTGTAGTCTGGGGGTGCTCATGGATCCGCAGCTCCGTCTGGATGTCCAGGTGGCGCTGTGGCGAAGAGGGCATTCCGCCAGTTACATCTGGTGCGTCGGCTTAGGCCGTATGTCTCAGACTCGGATCTGCCCACAATCATCCATGCTTTTATTACCTCGAGACTGGACTACTGTAACGCACTCTACGTGGGGCTACCCTCGGTGCTGGTTTGGAGACTGCAGCTGGTGCAGAATGCAGTGGCCCATCTCCTGAAGGGGACAGGCTGACGTGAGCACATTACACCTGTCTCTCTGCACTGGCTGCTGATAGTCTTCCAGGCCCAATTCAAGGTGTTGGTGTTGACCTTTAAAACCTTAAACGGCCTGGGCCCCACCTACCTGCAGGACTGTCTCACCCTCTGGATTCCGGATCGGCCCCTGTGGTCAGCCGGGGGCGCCCTCCTCGGGGTCCCCCGGGTTTCCTGGGTGTCGACCATGAGGAGGGCGTTCTCTGTGGCTGCGCCACGGCTGTGAAACTGCCACCCGTTGGAGGTCCGCTTGACCAATGACCTCCCCTCTTTCCATAGACAGTGTAAGACCTGGCTGTTCCGCCGGGCCTTTACTGAGAGAGATGGGGTGGGTGGGTTGGGTTAGGGAGGGTTTGGGTATGGGTTATTTTATATTTTAATTGTATTTTAGTTATGTATTTTTAAATATTGTTAGTTGCCCCGAGATGCTTATAGCAGGAGGGGGCGGCATATACATTTTAATAATTAATAAATAAATAAACCTCCACAATTTTGTTTTAAAATGCATTCTTTGAATTGAAGTACATTAGCACAAAAGCATTAGAAACAGGCAAAACACTTATGGCTCCCATGCCTTAGAATCAACTAAGCTAATGCTGTGGGGAATGAGTTTAGTGTTTTTAAATAAAACTTGTTTGTGGTTTCTTATCCAGAGCAATCTTAAGTAACAAATTTATAATGAAAACAAAATGCATGCAAAAATTCTGGAACCAAAGAGTCCCACATCTCTCTTACTTTTATCTACAACTCAGCCTGGCCTCTTTGCTCCACATAATACCCATTTAGGCCCTCCAGCATGAAGCCAGATCTGAATGTGTGGGAAGATACAGGGCTCCATATAGCTGCAGGAGTCTGCAAGGGTGGATCTAATTGCAAAAAGAGGACCTTAGATGGTAACTTCTTGGGGGCAGTGATGACCTTATGCTTTCCTATGAAGCACCTCATACACATCTGATAAGTTACAAAATAAAGAACATTCCATGATTCTCAAAACAGGTGCAGACAGTTGTTTAACAATAATGGCACTGACTGGATATTTCTAATATATATTTTTAAAGCCACAGCAGCCATTTGCAATTGAGCTGTAGAGGATAAATAAGATACGCCCAGTGTCTTTCAATGGCTTGGTTCTAGTTGATGCTAATGTTGCCTTCCGTGCTACATGTCTGGCACTCAGCATTGTTTTCTAGTCTGCTTAAAATGATTACTACATCTTTTCAGTAAATCTCTGATTGTTCCTTCTCCTGGCTGCATAGTTGTCTGCCTGCAGTTTCTCAAAGAGAGCCAAGTTTTCATGTCCACTGGCCTCTGCATTCCTGCCAAAGCCCTGCAGAAATGAGAGCTGCTGCAGCTGCCAGGGTTTATTTACACACATTCCTGCCCCAAATTGAATTAATGAGCATAATTTAACTCAGGCAATATCCGCCACAGCTCTTGTTTTCTCTTTGCCCCAATTGACATTTCTTTCTCTCACACACAACTGCTCTTGTCGTCTTAAAGGAGACATCGAAAGCAACTCTAGTGTAACATGTAATTACAAATGCATTGCAGAGCCCACTTGAGTCACATAAAATATGTTCACATGGCTCTACTTAAGACATGTTTTATGAAATGCCTTGGACCTCCTTAATGAAGGAATTCAACCAGAAGGTTAAATAGAAGTTACCTGCTCTGCCTGATCAGTGTTTCTTGTTTTAATGATTAGCTTCCATCAGACGGATCAATTAGTTATAAAATATCAGTGCCTGTTATCTCACAAGGAACATGAGTTCAGCACAATACACATATTAAATATACTTACGCAGTAAACAGAGATCTGGACTTCTCCCAGAGATTTACCTAAAGAGAAGCCAGTCTTCTCTCTATCCGTACTGCAGTCTGTCCCTCAACGGTGTAGCTTGAATAGAGGCAGCAGGTGCAGTCGCACCAGGGCCCACAAACCTGGAGGCCCACGTGCATGTAGAATGCATCTGCACACTGGAGTAGAACCCCAGCAGGGGGCACAGTCTCCCCTAGCTACGCCCCTGCTGTCTCTGTTCTCTAAAAAGGAATTTGAAACTAGATCCAGGATCCTGGGACTCTTAAATTTACTTTAACAAAACCAAGTGGATTCCTCACGGATATAGCTATATGCAGGAGGTCTGTTTATTGCACTGAACAGACCAATGAAGTATGTCCTGCACGTGATGTCAAAGGCAGAGCGCATGCAAGTTTCTCTGAAGTCTGTACAATGAAATCAGCAGATCTCCTGTGTATTATCACACTATATACCTTAGCCTGAAATACTTGGAACAAAGCCGGTGTGATTCTACCAAGGGAGGAAGGGAAAGGCAAGAAAACAAATGTACATAAAAAGAGACATTGTGCTAGCTGATGTCAACATACTGCAGACTATGTTCATCATGGACATAAATGCCCCAGAACACCTAGAAGGAAACAGATTGCTGATTACACAGCAGCTGAGCCTCTTAGCTGGAGAATCTCAAGATCGGCTCCCTTGTGCTGCTGTATCCTGTAGAGTTATTCCCCTCCCTCCACAGACACAACTATAGTTAGCAGCACCATTAAATATTTCCCAAAGAACTGCAGATTATCAAATGCTTTATTTAGAATTTAAACCACAAACACTGGGAGTCCAAGTCTGAAATCTTAATTCACAATGAGTAGCATTTATCCACTTGGATATTCCTAATAAAGTAAACAGCCCTCTTGGAATGAGTAAGAATAACTCACCATGAGCTTTGGTCACAGAATTGCTCCTTTGTGGCCCTTGTGGCTGCGATGGCCATTTTGCCACGCCCCCTCCCCCTGTGGAAGATGGAGCAGGATGAGGAAGAAAGAGAGGGATTATCCCCCCCCTCCTCCTCCATGGGTACAGTGATTCCGCTCGTGGGGAAAAGGAAACAGAGCTGCCGCCAGCTCTGCATTTCACCTGGGCGAGGTTGCATGTCACCCTGGCTGGGTTGGGCGCGCAGAGCGCGAAAACTGATTGGAGCAGCAGCCTCATCGCCGGGGCACCCGGCTTCCCCCCTAAGCAATGCAGGATACAGAGCCATTGAGTTATGGGCAGTTAGTTAGGGGAGGACCGCTGCGGGTGGGCAAGTCGATGGTTGGTGGTGGTGGTGGCACTGGGGCCCCGGGAGCAGCCCTTGCAACGCCATCACTGCAGGACCGCCTCACAGACTGCGAAGCCCTCCTGCAGAGGATGGCAGCTGCGAAGCCCTCCTGCAGAGGATGGCAGCTGCGAGGGGAGGAGGACTTCAAGCGGGGTTGGGAGGGGCGCCCCTACACGGAGACACAGCAACGCCCCTGATACAGACAGGGGTCCCAGGCCCAACACTGCCGCAGCCCCCATTGAGAGGTGGCCACAGGGTCAATCCCCCAGCTAGATTTGTGGAGGACTCTCCAGTGCTGAGGCGCTCAAGGGTGGATCCCCGGGGCAGCGAGTCCCCGGGGCCCCCTTCTCAGCCGAATATCTCCGGGATGCCCAGTCGTGCGAGCAGGCCAGTCCCTCTGCAACCTCAATTGGTGCTGTCGCCCCCGTCAGCCGGAGCTGCCACGGTTGCCCTCCTGCACCCAGCAGAGGCGGGAGGAGAAAGGAGGGTTGGGGGGCACCCCCCTGTTTCGCACCTACAGCACCGAGCACCAGGAGCCCCCAGGAGTGGGGGCACCCCCAGGACAGGAAGATTATGAGCTGTGGTGATGGATAGGCGCTCTGGAGCGAGCGATCCAGGACATGGCTGAACAGTGTGCCATCAGTACACCAGCCTGTGAGGTGCCTGCTGCATGGGGAAGCCAAGGTATGGTAGGTTTAGGTATCCTGAGCGGGACGGGGGCAGTGGAGTGAGGATTGCCGCTGCAACCCAGGTTAGAAGGAACCCCCAGTGGATAGTACCATGGGCCCCAGGGCGTGACCCAGATTCAGATTGCGCCCCCCCCCCCCAGCCTTCAGCTGGCGGGGGACATTTCGGGTGCGAACGCAGTTGGGGAGTTGGCCACCCAATTGCTGTGGTGGAACGGAGCATGGGTGCCAGTAGCCCGCCCTGACATTAAAGCTTGGAATATATCCCCCGTGGTGTCCCCCTCTGCCCCCCTGGAGGCTTGTCAGGCATTACAGATATGGTCCGCACCCGGCGCCCCAGCAGGTCCGGGTCAGCAACAGGGGGGAGAGATGGGGCGGTACCTGCTCTCGGGGGTGGGATACGCTGTGGTGTCATCACCCATTGGGGCATACCTACTACCAGCCACACAGGAGAGGATACGGAGAGATGAATTTGTAGACCTGTTTGCCCTTTTGTTTAGGGACCCAATTGTAGACCCAGCAGACCCAGAGGACAAAAAGGAGGAGTGCTTCAAACACTCTAAGGCCAATAGAAATTGGTCCACCTGGACCGTGGCCTTCGTGATCTACCAAGGGGTAGTGATTCAGGCATCCCCTACACAGGCCGCCGAGCTCCTTAAATACACGGATATCGTTCGCCGAGCTTACGAGTCCGGGCCCCCTGGGGTGTGGCTTTGCTACAATGAGGTCTTTTGCAACTGGGCGGCCTTCACCCCACGGATGAGGTGGGATACACATGTACCAGACCTCTGGCCGGATTGCATGGTGGATGCGGCCAACGCCCCTAGATCAAATAGCGGTCACCTCCTGGCAAAAGGTGGCATCATCCCAGTTAATGATCTTTTTCGTGGCAACGCTAGGCGAGCAGCGGGCAACCCAGCAAGCCAATGCTGGGAGTTCACGCACACAGGGAAATGTTCCCGGCTGGCGTGCAGGTTCCCACATTCATGCCCCAACTGCTCAGGTCTTCACAATGCCGCAGCTTGCCCCAGGGCCAAGGCGGGGCCAAGAGGAAGGCCCGCCCCCCAGGCCCCTGAGGAAGAGGGAGACAAGAGAATGGGGGTCAGTCGGCCCAGGCAAAAGGTCCCAACTCCAGTTAATGTGGAGCAGCTGTCGGCGGCCCTCGCATTCCACCCCGACCGTGCAGAAGTAGCATACATAGTGGATAGCTTCCAGGATGGTTTTTGGATACCAGCCGGGGAGGTGCAACCACATAACGCTGCACCCAACTTAAAATCTGTGGTAGGGATAGAATCCATTGTTGAAAAGAAAATAGAGGAGCGAGCGGAAGAGAGGGTGGTGGGCCTGTTTTCAACCCCCTCCCCTTTCCCTAATATGATAGTTTCCCCACTAGGGGTGGTCCCTAAGAAATCCCCGGATGAGTTCCGTCTAATACACTACCTCATATGTAAATGATGCTAATCCAAAGGAGCTTACGATGGTACAGTATGCGTCATTTGACGTGGCAGGGCCCTAGTCAAGCACCATGGCATGGGGGCCCTTTTGGCAAAGTGCGATGTAAAGTCTGCTTTCGTTTTCTGGTCCACCCAGATAATTTTCATCTCCTAGGTTTTCAGTTTCAGGGCCAATTTTATTTTGACAAGGCCATGCCCATGGGCTGTTCAATTTCATGTTCAGCCTTCAAAAGCTTTAGTTTGCTGATTGAGTGGGTGGACTGGCAGTGCGCCGATGGGGGGGCATCACCAAATATTTGGATGATTTCCTATTCATTGGTGGCGCCTGAGGTTCATGGAGACATTCCAAAGGGTAGCAGACAGATTAGGCATCCCGCTAGCCCCTGAAAAATCCATGGGGCCGGCCACAGTGTTACAGAATTTAGGGATAGAAATGGACACAGTGGTGGGGGTGTCCCAACTCCCAAGAGGCAAACTGGCCAACATGCGCTCCAAGATTGGGCTCTGTTTGGCGGCTCGCAAGGTGACGGTTTGGCAGCTCCAGTCCCTGATAGCCTGCTTTAATTTCACCTGCTGGCTGGTTGCACCAGGCAGGGCTTTTCTGTCATGCTTAAATGCGAAATTGGCAGGTGGCCCCCAGCCTCGCCATCATACACAGGTCACCCGGGAAATGAAGGACGACTTGAGGACCTGGGCTACGTTCCTCGCCGAATTCAGTGGAGTGAGCTTATGGAGGGAGAGGCTTCTTGTCGAAGTTGAGCTCCAGATTCACTCCGATGTGGCTGGTGGAATGGGTTTTGGAGTAATCTTTAGGGATAGATGGTGCGGGGCCCCTTGGCTGCCAGAATGGGAGGAGGAAGGGGTGACAAGGGACCTTACGTTCCTCGAACTCTACCCCATCATCCTGGCTGTTCACCTGTGGTCGGCTGAATTCGCTAACCATGCAGTACTCTTCTGGTGTGACAACCAGGCGGTGGTACACATCATCAACGCCCAGTCATCCCGATCCCCAGGGTCATGAAGCTAGTTAGGGCATTTGTTCTGACCTGTTTTGCGCCACAACATCCTTTTTCAGGCTAAGCATGTGCCGGGCGTGGCCAACACCCTCTCTCGCTTCCAGATGGAGCGGTTTCGTATGCTTACACCTGGAGCCAGGCTGGACCCGGAGCCCTTACCCCAGTGGGCGTGGACCCTTGGATCCTAGAGTTGTATGACACTGTCCAGGGATCCTTGGCGCCCTGGACCAGGGCTGCATACGGAAGGGCATTCAGCGAATTTCAGGGTTATCGTTCCTCCCGAGGCTGGGACCTGAGTTTTCCCATTCCAGAGGCCCAGATACTTCAGTTCATACTTGAATTGAGGCGGCAGGGGGCAGCAGTAGGCACTACAGGTAGTAAATTCACTGTGGTAGGCTTTATGAACTGACTAGCCAGTCACCCCCCACCGGACTGGGTTTTTTTCGCCAGGCGTATGATGGAGGCATGGGCTAGGGAGCGGGGCTGATTTTAGTGGAAGGCCCCTTCCGAGCCGGAAGGTCACCTCCCCGATGGAAGGCCACC
Source organism: Sphenodon punctatus (assembly GCA_003113815.1). Taxonomy (NCBI): domain Eukaryota; kingdom Metazoa; phylum Chordata; class Lepidosauria; order Sphenodontia; family Sphenodontidae; genus Sphenodon; species Sphenodon punctatus. The sequence continues at coordinate 1,611,992 of QEPC01007715.1, read as the reverse complement.
CATAGCACCACAACTGCTAACGGACATGTGTGGAACCCTTCCTTGCATCTGCACAACAGAGGGCGAGGTCAGGCTATTCACAGCAGTATTCACAGTGGCCTTTTTCAGGGTTAGTGAGTTGGTAGCCGACTCAGCTAGAGACAATTCCACTAGGACACTGGCCATCGAGGATGTCATGCTCGGGGAGCAGGAGGTGGCCCTTCACTTGTGCCGCTCAAAGACAGACCAGAGAGGCAGGGGTTATACAGTGTGACTGGCACAGGCAGGCTCCCCAGCTTTATGCCTGGTACGGGCGCTTTCGCAGTACCTAGCAGTGTCCCCGGCTATTCCAGGCCTGCTTTTCTGCCATGCAGATGGCAGTTTCTTGACTAGATAGCAACTGAGATCAGTAATGCGTGCTGCACTTTGGCACGTGGTGCTCTTGGGCATATCAATCCTATGTCAGAGCCCCCCTGCCTGCGATTCAACACTAATGATTGTCTATTTTCCCAGGTTCCCCCCCATCGTCAAAGGAGCTTGGTCTGGATCGTGGGCCACAACCTGGTTCACTGGGCCAGCAAGGCAGCTGGGAAATTGCACTGGGGGACACAGCTGGGGCTGCCGGCTCATGCTCAGATCTGCTGGATGGAAAACTATCCACAGGGAGATAGGGCGGTGGCTACAGGGATTGGGTGGGGCAACAATCGGTCACCACGCCATCTCGCACCGGAAGCTGGACCTTTACAGGCAGGATGGGGTCCACTTGTCCCCAGCTGGGAACGATTGGTACTTGTTAGCGTTAAAGGAAAAGTTGCAGGAAATTTTGATTAGTGGAATTTAGTTGGGGGTCGGGCCCGTCCAGCAAGGACCAGCGGACCCTTAGTGGCAGGGGTCCAGCACCAGAGTTAGGCTAGGATTAAATCAGAATATGGGGCATCTCCATAAGAGATGGGGGGCGACACCTACCGCAATTGCAGGGTATGGCAAGCGGTAAAGTCAACCTCCTGGGAGAAATGACTGCGAGGGCAGTAGGGACATGTGCTGTCCCCAGCTTGAGGGCACTATCCTCTGGCTCGGAAGGGGCCTTGTCTCCCTCCTAATAGCCCATTGTAAGGGAGGGGGAGACGTTTGGGCAGTTTATAGGGATTGGTACGCCATGGTATACCGGGCCAATCCATGAGTTCAAGTTATTGGTTATGTGAGGTGCTGGACCCAAATCACATGAATGATTTCCCCCCCGATTCTAATATGAAGTTAATTTTAATTTGAATAAAGAGTGCAGCCGTTTAAACCCACTTTGATGTTGTCCTGTCTCACTGGGGGGTGCACCAGCAATGGGGCTGGTGAGCTCATTTTCTAGATGTGTGGATGGAAAACTCACTAGGGGGGTGGGAAATGTGTTGTGGAGATGCGTAAGATGGAGTGCAATGACAGAATATGAAATACGTAGGGCTGGATATATAACTAGATATGCATAGATAGTTAACTGGATAGATATTTTGTACAAAAAGATTTCCTGGAAATATGGTTCTGTCAAAACCAAAAATTTCATGAGAAAACAGCAGTTCCAGAAAAAGAATAAATTTCCTCCAGCAAGTGTTCAGATTTCATTTAGTCTTAAAATGACAATTCATTTTCAAATGCTCAGGCATTTCACTGTTTCATTTTGCTACTTGTGTATGTCAGAAGTCTTCTGTTTAGACATTTCTATTAACATTTTTTTAAAATTGTGGTTCCACCAATTTGTTTGACATTCTGACTTTTCATTCTGTTTTCGAATGAAAAACTATTTGTGAATTGTTATTTGGTATGAAATAAAAATCCCCTTTTCTGTTGTTGTTTTTTTGCAGTTCACTCAGATGTGTACTCCTGTATTCAGGTATGTCCAAGTTTTTATCTATGGGTAGTATTATATTCTCACACTGAAAATCAATAACATAAATATAACAGGATTTCCACTATCTGGGGGAAATTCACCAATGTTTCAGCTAACTTTTATATCATCATACAGTAGAAAAACTTGGTTTGATTTTGGATAGAACTTTAGAATGGAGAATCCGTGTTAGTAGGGCTTTTCATATTCCACTAAAATCAAGTACAACACTCAAACCTGAATATATCATTCTTATGGTTCATCCTTTATTACAAAACACTCACAGTTCCACAGCAGTGATGTGACATTCCATGTAACAAAATGAAATGATCCATCACCATATTCTCCCATGTTATCTAGCTATATAAAATTCTGATGTATGTCTGTTGATTGGTCAGTTGGTCTGGCCTAAGGCTTTTTTATTTTAAGTGTAGAGGGTCCATCAAGGTCTTGAATGAAGGATTGTCAAACTCTTTAGTGCCTGAAGGTTACAGGGCCATGACTGGGCTAAAGTTATGTCCACCCAACATCAGCCCAAACAGCATTTACTGCTGTTGCAGCTGCTGTACAGCTGTTGCTGATGTCACAATAGGCCTTTCTGACCACAGCAAAGTTGGCACTGTAACGATCATTCAGAGGGGACAGGCACAGAATTTAGTTGTGGAGGTCTCAAAATCTTTAATGACTGAAGGTTACAGGCCTGATGACCGGGGCCAAAGGTAAGGTCACCTGACGTAGATAACTAATGTTTACCATGGGACTGGGAAGACACATGCCCCCACCCTACACCTGGCGGTCTGCCTGACTGATGGCCAGCCATGATGGCCAATGGCGGACACTCTGGGAAAGTGGGGGAAAGTGATAACGCACCGCCCCAGTCGGCCGGGATAGCTCCCCGGCATGTTGGCAGTTAACAACATGTTTAATTTTAATTAATTTTAATTATTCTGCAAAGTATTGCAGGTTAATCGCTAGTATAACAAACAGAAATGCATCTGGCCCCGGATCTCACCTTTCCTGATATTATAAAGGATTTTAAGCTTTTAATTGCTTTCACGTTTGTGCAAAAGGACAAATATATATTTTGATACTTACATAAATATATATTACATATTTTGATTACTTTACTTTGATATATTTCTGCACAAAAGTGTCTGTCTGCACTGCTTATATCCACTACAGCTGAGCAAAAGGTTTAAACAAATTAAGAGTTACTAAAAATAGCATATTTTTATTCTAATTCCTCCCTTGACCCCCTTCAATCAGGCTTCCACCCTCTCCACTTGACTGAGACTACCCTCACCAAAATTGCCGATGACCTTCCCTTAGAGAAGTCTAAGGGCCTCTACTCCATTCTTGTGATCTTTGATCTCTCTGCTACCTCTGACACTGTTGACCATGGCCTCCTCCTGGATTTGCTAAGCTCCCTTGGTTTCCGGGACTCTGTTCTTGACTGGTTCTCTTCATATCTCTTAAACTGCTCCTTCAACGTTTCTCTTGCTGGTACCTCCTCTACCTTACTTCCCCTCTCTGGGGGGTTTCCCAAGATTCTGTCCTGGGCCCTCCTCTCTTCTTCCTTTTACACTATTTCTCTAGGTAAACATTAGGGGCGGGAAAACTGGTAAATCCGGTATCCGATAATGCCAGTACCGGGCATACCGGCATTATCGGATTCGACCCGGTAATCCGGTCCGGGTACCGGATTCCGGGTACCGGATTTTTTTACATTGCAGCCATTTAAAAATGGCTGCAATGTAAAAACTTAAAGCCCCACAAAAAAAGTTAAAAAAAACAAACCCTCCCCGAGTCCAGGCTGCGCGGGTGGAAGGGGGGACACCCCCCACCCACCCTGCCCAGCCTGGATTTTTGTTTAAAAAAAGAC
>QEPC01007715.1:1593353-1605888 GCA_003113815.1 Sphenodon punctatus | reverse complement strand
TGAGTCAAAGATGAAGCCTAGGCTACGGGCTTGGGGGACAGGCAGGATGGTGACTCCATCAATAGTTATTGACGGAGAGGAAGGATGAGGGGGGAAGATAAGGAGTTCAGTTTTAGCCATGTTGAGTTTGAGTTGACGTTGAGACATCCAGGTAGAGATGTCAGAGAGACAGTTGATGAGACGAGCTTGAACAGAGGGAGAGAGAGAGGGAGTAGAGAGATAGAGTTGAGTGTCATCAGCATAGAGGTGGTTGGAAGCCATGGGAGGCAATGAGTTTGCCTAAGGATGAGGTATAGATCGAGAAGAGGAGAGGGCCTCACAACCTTTCCCTATCTTTACTGTGGAGGCAAGCCACAGCTAGCCTCTTGATAGCTCTCTGGGCTACTCCAAGGCAAGCCTGCATCTAAAGACCAAAAATCAGGGACTCATGTTCGCTGCATTTTCCCCATTACTGCCAGTGGTGAAAATGCAGTGAACATAGGTCTCTGTCAAAAATTAAACTCATCAGAGCATGGGATGTGACTTTTTACATACCTTTGTACAGCACCAAAAACACATTGGCTACCACATTGTGACCTAATGCCTTTCACTGCTAGCAATGCTGCTACTATCGCTACCAGTGCTACTACTTCTGCTACCATAAGCAGCACCATCATTTGTATGCTTTTAAAATAAAAATAGCCAACCAGATATTTGTGTGACAAACCATAAAAAGCCTCTCTATGAACTGTCTTTGATAGTTTGCAACAGCAGTCAGCAAGAAAGCAGTATGATTCAGAGTTAGAGAGCTAGGCACATTCCTGAAAACATTGTGCATGCGGCACTGAAATAAACAAAAGGGAGCCGGACGACTTTGGCTGTATTAAAAACACAGCAATCTAAAATGCTTGCCAAAGTGCTGACAACATTAAGAGGGAAAGACATTTTGTTTGCAAGCTTCAGGGAAGGTGTTACAAATAATGGAAAGTTAAAAAAATATATATCAACAAGCTTAGCAAGAGTAACCAGGTGTTCCTTTCATGTCAAAATGCCTTAAACTCTGCACAAACACATTTGTCTCTGTTATAAATGCAGACAGATTAGGGTGATGATCAAAGGTGCTTCAGAGCTGGAGGTTTGGGAACAACATGAGGAGTTGCCAGTGTTATCCGTGACAAGGAAGAAGCACTGAAGCACAAGAAAAAGCAGCAAGCAAGCTCTATATCAATGTAAGAATTTCAGGTCAGACCAATGGTCTGGCCAGTTTAGAGTACTGTCTCCAAGTGTGACCATACACCAGCAGCTTTAGAGGAAAGTGGGGAAAAACCTGGGTCCACAGCGAATCAGGGCCGGCTCCAGGTTCTTGTGGGCCCTTGGGCGACAGAGTATCCCACTTTTGCCCCGCCCTCTTGGCCAGTCCTCCTCTAACCATGCCCCTGCCGCTTGTGTCAGCTCACTAGTCACTCCGGCTCCACTCTACACCCACTTCACACCTTGGCTGGGCTGCCGCTGCCTTTGTACCCACCAAAGGCCGAGGCGGAAGTCAGTGCGTGCCTCTTCCGGCCCCTCTCCTTCTGGTGTGGCAGCATGCAGCAAAAGGGGAGGAAGGAGGAGCAAGGAAGAATGTAGCCTGCAACCTGGCGGTGCCTATGCGATGTGCGACCAGTTCTTATTGCCCCGGGTCTCCCAGGCAGCCAGCTGATTGGCAGTGGTGCTGGCTGCTGGCGCAAAGCAGAGTTGGGAGGTGGTGGCAGCAACAACAAGGGGGCAGCGAGGGCAGTCTTGCCTGCCTTGCCTCCCCAGTCCCACTGCCCAAGTTTGGGGGGCCAAAAGCCAGTGGCCATGGGCCCCCTGAAGGCTATGGGCCCTCAGCAGATGTCCTACTTTGCCAACTTCTGATGCCGGCCATGCAGCAAATAATTACTGTGTGGAATAATTTACTTATAAGGGAAGTTTCTTCTTGATTGCAGGCAGGAAGAAGATGGCTTATGCGTGGAATTATTCTGAGATTACCACTCCAGACTGTTGACAGCACACAGACCTTGGAGGGGAAATATCATGCCAGTTCCTTGCACTCAGGCAATCAAGCCCATCTCAGCCACCATAAGCATTGTATTAACTGAAAAAGGGGAGCTTCAGCCAAAAGGGTGAAATGGAGAATATGTTCGTTAGACAGACATCCTCATGAGAACTGAATAGTAATTATAAAATTAATGAGAATGAAACTATTATCATTATAAAATAATGAGACTATACCCTCTGACACCAATTTGTTGTATCCCGAGAGACCAATGTAGCGCAGAAAGAGGAGCAAACGGAGATGCAAGGAGCATAACTCTGAACTATGGCCCTTGCAGTTCTCAATGGCGGACAAAAATGGCACATGTCTAAACCTGATCCACAATCCATTACCTGTAGTGCTAGAAGAGAAGGGGCAAGAAGCAATTTTTAAACCATGAGATTTTTGGAAGTTGTTTTTACATAGTTACTATGAAGCCAGCAAATCTAATCCAGACAAAGGATCTCAGCACTAATATTAAATAGCATCAAGAGTCATGCTAATATATATTTATTTACATTTATATCCATCCTTTATATCCATCCATCCTTATATACACATCCGCCTTGCCCCCTCCCTTCATACCTTCAAATCTCTCCTTAAAACTCACCTCTTTCGCTCTGCTCTGTCTGACTCTTTACCCTGCTGAGCCACTATTCCTATACCTACGATCGGTTTACCCTTATCCTTGCAACATGGACCTGCCTGCTGTCATTCTCCTCGTAACCAAGCCAAGTACGTGCACTTGAGACCTCGCATCTTCATGAATGTTAGACCCCTTGTCTCTCCCTCTGTTCCCCTTCCTAAGTCTCTCCCCCAGCTCCTGTCTCTCAGATTGTAAGCCCTAGAGGCAGGGACCGTGTCTATTTTATTACTTTGTAAAGTGCCAGGTACACTGCTGGCGCTATATAAATGTTTGTTAATAATAATAATAATAATAATCCTTCCCCAAAGGCTCAGAGTGGGTAACAGCATAATAATATAAAAGTATATAAAAATCCTTTGCAAATCCCCATCTTCAACTCCTATCCACACCTATCAAAAGCTTGACTAAAGAGAAAAGAACAGTGCCATGCTATGTCTACAGGATAACCACACTTGCATTGAATTGTGAACATACAATGCACAACCCACTCATGACCACTCATGGGGCACTACCAGAAAATCTGGAGTGCCCTGCATGGTGCAAGCCAAACAAGTGTGTGACAACAGGTACCCACGCATCCCCGGCCTGTATAAACTGGGGCGGCCACCCACAACAGCAGACATCCACGGCCTAGAGCTGAGCTTCTCCACGGACTGAGCTTTACTAGGCATATTATGCCAGCCAGGACCCAAACGCAGCTTTTGTGTAGCAGTTTCAGTATGGGGCGGTGGCAGACCCAGGTTCAAAACCTGTAGTTCTGTCATGTCCCTGAGTGAGTATATTATTAACACAGAACTATCATTCAGCACTGAGTGAAGGGTCTGGCTTCTCTGATATCATCAGTAGAGCTACAACATACTAATATGAAGCCAACAAATCTGGATAGTATCCCATTTGTTACAAGCTCTGTTTACTCTGGGCTTCAAGTTAATTTAAGAAGCAGTGTTTCAGTAGGGTAGCAGCTAACCGTTTCCTCAGAGAGATTGGACAGGACCAGAGCACACAGGAGCAACATTTGAAACAATGGTTAACGCCGCATACACACTGGCCTGCCAGTGTTGGAAATGGTTTGCCCTACAATCATGTTACCTGTTATCCATTGAGTTGCTGTTTAACACACTCTTCCTATAGCCAGAGGCCTTGTAAACAGAATAAATACCACATAAAGTGATATGTATTAAAAGATGCACTGGGCAGACGCAGTGAGATACATTATATATAAAAAAGCTTCTAATTTTGCTGGTTAAAAACTGAGAGAACAAATCTTGCACAAGCCAAATGCAAAGACAGCATTTGGCTGTGCATGCTTACTCAGATAAATATATATTCTGAATCCGCCTTTTAAAATAAAGACAATGGTACTGCAGCATAACATCAGATACACACAGTGGCACAGCTGCTTATGAAAATAATTTATGGATCATAAAAACAATTAAGCAAATCCCTCAGTACATCTTTAAAAAGTATGCACACTTCATTACCCTACTTTAATTTGTTGGCCCAGAACACAGTCCAGAGCTCCAGGAGAAGTTCCATAGCCACATCAAATGCAACAGAGACCACTGTGCATAATAACAAAAACAAACTAGATCAGCAGGCAGTGAGAACTGCTGAACTGCTGAAAACATCCAATTTCTGACTAACATCTGAATTAAGAGTTTCCATGGTCTGAAACACTGATACCACAGTGTAACGCGTGAGTGATCATACACAAACAAACCACAATCAGGACAGCCAATTTTCTAACCAGCGCCAAATGCTGTCAAAACACAAGAAACCAAAAGAGCAACAAAAAAAAACCATTGGGAAAAATCACATTGAAAAGAGAAAAGAAATAGTACCCAGGAAAACAGGGAAATACACAGAGCAAGCTGCAGATGTCAACAGCATAGTGAAGAATAATAACTAAGGGCAGTAATGTGAAACCTAGCTAACATGATCAGTACTGCAGATTATGTTGCACTGAGAAGAATAATGATTCTTTATGATGTGTAGGAGCACATTCTCACACTCCCTTAGCAGGAAGCAATAGATGTCCCAGAAGCAGTCAAGAAATATAATCTGGCATGATTTTAGCCAGACCAATAGTGTCGTAACCACTGGGAGGACCTTCTAAAGCAAGAGTTCCCAAACTACACACTGGGATCCCAAGTGGGGTCCCCATATTGCTAAATGGAGTCCTGACAAGAATAGCCCTGCATAATTAAATAAACAAGGTTGAGACTCACCTCTGCTGGAAGGAAGTGAGCAGGGATCCCAGAAACTGTCTGGCCAGGAGGATCCGTCCAGAATCCTGGGGTGGAGAAAGGCTCAACTAATGTAAAACCCAAGTAAAGAGAGAGATGCCTAGATTACATGGCAACTGTATAGAACAGGGATGGGCAAACTAGCTCAAGAGCTGCATGAGGCTTCTGGGCAGTTCAAGTCTGGCTCTTGGCCAGGACTGGTCCTGGGATCTGTGCTGCTTTAATGGGCCTGTGTCTTATTTCATTGCACCTGAATCTCGGTAGTTAAAAATGCAGCTGCTCCTCAGAATTTCAGCAGCCAGGACCACAGAGCGTTGGCTCCTCCGACCAATCACAAAGCAGGGAAGGGTTTCACATGCGTGTGTGCGTGTCTTGTGGCTCTCGGCCATACAAAAGATTCCAGTGCACGACTTGTCGGGTTTAGAACTTTGCCCACCCCAGGTATAAAAGCACTTGTGACACTGTAAATAAAAGCACAATGCTGGGTGAAGGGATTTTGTATGAGCCTGGGGTTAAGTATATTTACAGTGGCTGCACCATCGTTTACAGTCACTCAAGCAATTTCCCTGCCTAATGGCTCTTGTACACTGCAAAGAGCATCCAAAGGCAGGAGTTGTAGAGTCCATTTCTTTCCTCAATTTCACTTCCCACTATAAAACAAAAATATCCACAAAAAAACTAGCTCTTTACTTTAAATAACTATAGATAAGAGGCTCAAGAGAACCATGGGGCAAGGCTGAAGACAGCCCCAGAATCAATTATTTGTAAGTCTTTGGAAGGTACAGTGTTCCACTGCTAGTTCTTCTGATGTTGTTTAGAGAGAGAATACGTGTGGGTTAAAAAAGTGTTCCCCAAGAAACTTGCAAAGAGTTTGTATTTTATTTCCAAAGTGTCAAATGATTCTTGCAATTGGAAAATTTCCATATCATTCCCTTGGATTTATAACTGCTTTGTTTTATTATTATTTCTATATTACATTGTTATTATGAAGCACCTAGGTGGAAATAAAGAAATATGCTGTCTCTTTGACAGCAGAGAATAGCTCTTTAATTCTAGCACTTGCTTCCCTTTGCCCTCCAGGAAAAACCTGTATTTTTTTCCCCTGTGAGAACACTCCATATATAATGGACATGAAAGAGAAATACTTAGTCAAAATGGTTTAACAAAACCCTGCAGAAACAATACATCTATCTATCTATCTATCTATCTATCTATCTATCTATCTATCTATCTATCTATCTCATATAAAAAGCATTTGGAAAGGTAACAGACTTAAATGACTAGAAACTTATTAAGGAGAGATGTAAAGAAAATAAATAGGTATCTTTTCACTGGTCCATTCTACTTTTAATACAGTCTTGATTACTTACAACAGCAGAAAGGAAAACAGGCAAGGAACAAAGGAATATTTTAAATAGTCTGGGCAGGAGAGAGGCAATTCATTTTACTGGCTGAGGCCTAATATAGTCCCAGTTCATTTGACCAGTGGTTGATATTTTGACAGCAACTGATTTCTCAAGAGCCTTCTTGCAGGTTAATCCAAGATCTACGCAAGGTCCCTTCTCCATCTAATGGGCCTTCTGTCCTTTTCAAAAGGAGAAAAACACTCATTTTTTACCCCCTGCTTCTCTCAAAGTGTACAAAGCAGGAAAAAAACATGCAACCACTGTATGACAGAGGGGTGCTGGTGAAAGCAATTTTAATGCTGAAACTCAACTGTATGTTACATCTGACTCCTTTTCTTCCAACTCTCTTCTGTATTTTTTCTAAACGATGAACAGCTCTTTAATGTGTTTTGTAACTGATTACTGAGCTAGGAACACAGCAATACAAGTACTGGACTACATTAATGATCTCACTCAGTCACTCACAGCATAAATGTTGTGCTCTCAATGAGAATAATCTACAGTATTGTTTTACCCATAGCAAGACGTTAATGTCATATCTCAAGACATCATTTGTTCTGGGAAATCCAAAGGGTATAAAATAACATGGTGTAAGTACAAAAACATTTTTGAGAAAGTATTCATGCAGAAACGAAATGCTATTTAACATCATGTTTCCTTGCTCTGGGACCTGTGGGTTATGTTAGAGCAGATGTTAACCACAACCATGGCACTGAATTCTTCTGTTGTGCTGCAATAAAAGAGTGTGGAAAAATTCTGCAATCTCAACTAAGCCCCCATGGTGTGAGCCTTCTAATACGTGAGGCTAGATTACCTATGACATTTCGGCATTAAAAATGCTGACACATTAACAGTGGCATTACGAGCTTGCTGTTCTGGACTGCACAAGCGATTCATGACTGTGTATGATACTCTTAATCAAATTTCAGCCTAATTTAAGGAAATGTGAATTAGAGTTGCTGATGCAAACGTGCATGGTGAAAAACTCTGAAATACTATCAAAGGAATTTGATTTTGCCTCTGTCAGTCATATGCTGGCTGATCTCATCCTGTCAGCTGTCACTCTCTTTCCTTGCTTTAGAAAGCTGTCCATGGCAATCTACTATAACCTCTATTATCCTCTGCATTGTACCACAATATAATGAAATATTTATTAGACAGAACCATACTGAAGCAAAATGGTGCCAGAGCTGTTCTTGCTTATTACATGAAATTATGTGATAAGTAACCTTACGAATCATTAATTTGCTTCTTCGAGGTTTTGCTTTTCTTATTTTCTGATTATATGCAAGGACGACATTTAATAAAAATAAACATACTTAGGTCCTTTACTAAAACCATTAGCATTTAGTCTTTTGCTTTTCTCTCTGTACACAGCAGCTTCTTTATAACTCTAAAGAAAACTTGAAATTTGCTGTAAGAACCTCTTTTGCACTTACTTTGATGGCTCCAAATAACATTTCCCCTCATATTTACTAACCTCTCATTTTTCTGAGTCTCCTAATTTCAATATTCCCTCTAGACGCTTGAGTGTTTTTGACAGACTCATGATTATTTTTCCCTGCTCACCAAGGGTTGAATTAATGACTCTCGAAGGAGAATTTCTGGGAAATCAACTTGTCACTTGGAAATCAACTGAAATTGAAAGAACAAATTCAAAACTCCAATAGCATTTGTTGGGGTATCAGTAACACATAAGCCTTCCTCCTGTTTTTGGACACACTCTAACTTACCAAGTGTATTCTCTGTTTACTTTCAATATGTTAGAGGAAAGGAATTCCAAAAAAGCCAAGGATACAGTCAGTGAAAACAAACAAATCCATTTTTTAAAAAAAATGCACACGTGTTAAAGAAGCTTTATGTAAACGTTAGGGAAGTCCAGTACAGATTTCCACCCACCCCCATCCCCCCTTTTAAAAACCACAATTGACTTAATTTTACAACACTAAAGTACTGGAGAGAAAGAACTACAGTTAAAATGCATGCTTGCCAACTTCCCATGTCAGAACAGCAGAACTAACCTGTCCAAGCATGTCTGGTGCAATGGGAATGATGGGCCAGATGGCAGAATAAGCTCCAAAGAACACCAACCAGAGCAGCATGCTTCCCCAAACAGCAAGATGACTAAACTGTAGGGATAGAAACAAACAAAAATGACATTACATCTCACTTTTCAGTTAACACACAAATATTAATTTTCCTGTTAACAGTATTTTTTCCATTCAGCTCCCTGTCAGTCTCGCTCAGGCCTGAACTTGATTTTAAGGGTGTTTTAAATGAGCAAGGTGGGCAGAGGGGTCCATGGCTGCTAAGCAGCACGGCTGCAGGGTGCCCAAGCACGAGATGTGCATTGGGAACGCATCACATGGGCTGCTCCCGACATGGCTACCCCGGCCAGAGAGGCAGGCTCTGCGCATGTGGCTGGCCCCGCACAGATGACTCCTGATTTTTCGGCAGTGATCTGTGCGTGGCTATGAGTGGCCACTGCATGGTTCATAGGAGTGTGCTCCTCCACGCACCTCCTTCACACAAGCAGTTGGACATGTGGTCAGTGCGGGGTCATGCATGGACACCCTAAGTCAGCAGCACATATTGACTTAAACAGCACAGAACAGCTTCCATCTTAAACCCTTTCTTTATGAGAGAGCAGAAGGCTTTCTCAGTCAGTCTGTCTTATTTTTAACTCACCAGATTTTCTTTAGAACTCTCAGCTCTGCTGATTTCAGGTCCCTATTTTACACAGGTTGGGTTAGGTGAATTCAAACAGATGGAAGCTTTCAGTGGTATGGGTGGGAGATGGCACTTGAAAATTCGAAGGCATGCTAGTATGTCTATATGTAAGCAATGCTCACTGCTACTACCCATCACTGCTGAAGAATCAAATACTGTTTTTATACAATAATAATAAATAATAATAATAAATTATCAATTATTAATTATTATTATTATTATTATTATTATTATTATAATTTTAACATCTGAAGTGTGCTAGATAATTTACAGACATACAAAACTTGGTCCTTGAGCTGAAGACCTTGTAGTCAAAATAGAAAAATAAATAAATAAGTAAACAAAACAGAGAATGGAGGCAGGAAAAGAAACCACAAAAGTGAAATGATCCAGGTGATGGCTGGCCTTGAAGTTACAAAAGAGTGTGGGCATGAAGTTTTGTTTTGTACCTATTTACACTATTACCGTAAGGGACCATGAAACTGCATGGATATTAGGCATAGCTGTATCTATGAACTGGGATGGTGTGAGGGGGATATTAACCTTTGAGGAGGGTGTTCCTGAATTTATGGAAATGCTGGAACTTAGGAGTACAGACAGGGGACAGATAAATCTACAATTGCCCTGTGACTATTCATACACTTTCCTCTGAAACAGCTCCAGTTATCAGAATCAGGACACTTAGCAAAATGGACCATTGATCTGGCCCAGTATAACAGTTCTTATGTTCTTCATTCTTATGGTTTCCAGATGCTCACCCCCACTGGCCACCCACCTGCTACAGAGCCCCCACTCATGGGGTGTTTTCAGATGAGCAATGGGTGTGTGTGTGTATCCGTGGCAGGTGGGTGGCCAGTGGGGGTGAGCATCTGGCGGTTGCCCTAACAAATGGGCAGGTGAACACCCACCTAATAGGGCCTAATGTGGACTATCAACTTGTTTGTTTTCATCCAAAGATGCTGCTGCTGCTGCTGCTGCTCTGTACCCATCAGAAAGCCGCAAGCATCACAAACTGCATCAGTTTCTTCTAAAATAATTTCCTCAGCTTTCTCCCCCATTCTCTCCAGTCAGAAACATTTGGCTTGCAATGCACAGCTCACACCATGTTTCCCAGCATGGCTCTGTGAGTGGCTCAGAGTGGGTTCATAGGAGCACACATTCAGCTGCTTCACCTTGAGACGGGAAGTCAGATCTGTGGCTCATAGGAGGCCATGCAGAGTAGCCTCTTGCCTAAAAACACCCATTGTGGGGTCTTAGAGAATGTGGAGTCCGCCATGTGGGTGAATGCGGACTGATGTGGGCCTACGTGCACCCATGTGGTTGCCTCCCGGCTATCAGGGTGTGCGTAGCCTCTGCCCTGATACAGATCCACCAGGACCAGGTGCTCAAAACAGTGAAAGGGAAAAAGAAAATAGAAGAATAACATAGCAGGGGTGTGTGTGTGTCATTCTCGTCAATTCCCAGGATTTTTCAGAACTTTATTTCCGGGACTTTTTGTCACCTTTCTGCCACCTTTTGTTAGGCTGGACACGCTAAACATGTGCATGGCGACTGCATAGGGGCTCCATGGACCAAACGGGTTCCAGTGGGCTATCATCTCATGTGTTAACAGCTTTTGCCAGGTAACAAGTAGGGAATTCGTTGGGAATTTTGCTGCTCACAGAAATTCTCTTAATTTTGGGAACTGGGATTGATTTCCTGTTGACTTCCTGATGCCTTACTGAATTCTTGGGCAAACATATATTTTAAAAAGAATTTAAAAATTCATTGTGCATGCACAAAATGACTACTGCCCTTAACCAAAATGGCAGCAATAGTGTCACTGCCATTTTGGTTAAGGACAGCAGATTACGCATGAACAATTATTATTTTTTATTATTTTTTTTAAATATTTTTTTTGCGCAATAATTTGGTTGGACATCAAGAGGTTCTTGGGTTGTCTGGAGACAAACCGAGAACTGGGATTTCAACAAGATTTCTTGTTTTCTTGTTTCAGCCCTAGTAATAAGTGTTGTACTGGGCTGCTTCCACACAGGATTTTTCTAGCAAAGTCTCTGGGTGGCTAGTTAGGGAGCAATAGGTTCTTGTCCAGAGCATCTGTTCCTCAGGTAATTATCTCTGAGTAATGCTGCTTCATAGCAGCTTGTTTGGCTTCTATTTTGATTAGCTTGCATTATTATATAAGATGTTACAGAGGAGATGAAAAAGAGAAAGAAGTCATGCATTGCAAAGGGAGCTGCTCTCCCTGGGAGAGAGATGTAGCCAGTGCAGATCAGGCAGATACATCTGTATGAGCCCATAAGTGACACAGAGAACTCTTTTTACATATGCTCTCCTGGGGTGGGTTTCCAGAGGTTGTTGGAGCCCTTTCCGTTATCTTGTGGCATGTTTGTTTTCTTTTATTCTGGACCATTCTCAACTTTTAAATAAATCATGATTTTTGGAGAAAAAAAAAGCAGTAACCGTGCTTGGTTTCTGCTTACTTATTGAGAATATGTCCAGCCTATTGAGCATGGTTTGGATAGGACTGAATAACGTGTCTGCACCATGGAACAAAAGCTGGAAACAATTCTCTCTCTCCCACTCACACCCTTTCATACCATGTGTGTGATTTTGTTTCTTAAAAATAGTGGGAGATAGGATACACTCAATGCTCCAAAATCCACCTAGGTTTCTTCAGCCTAGTCCATAAGCTGTGAAAGGTTTGCAACACACGGAGATTACTTATCTTGGCATAATCAGAAGAGATCTGGTTGAATGCCAGAGAGCAAGGGAGAAAAAGGCCAAAAGAAACAAATACTTCCAACAGTTCTCAATAAGGTACCAGGCTAAAAGTTCAGGTACCAGGCTAAAAGTTCCCAACCTCTTAAGCCTAAATCCAGGGCTGGTCATAATTCAAGGGGAAAAAAACAATGGCAGTTTAATTCCTACTTGTTATTGGTGCGGTCTCTACTGTACATTGCACAGGTGTGTTTAAAATGACTTATATGGTGGTACTTCTTTGTGTTCAGAAGGAAGCACCTGAATGCCAATTGTTAAAGGCCCCCTGCATTTTACCTTTGCCTTTGGCCCTGCATATGGGAGCCTTTGATTCCCTCTCCCTCCCCCACACCCTTGCGGGGGCGGGGCTTTGATGCAGCTGGGGCCAGGACGCTCCCCTTATCATCAGGAATAGGCATAGGCCGTGCCGGAGGCGCGTGCCGGGGGCACGTCCAAAGGGGCCTGTCCTTCGGCTGGGCAATGAGGCGGAGGCGGAAATGTTTGGGGGGTCTTGTATCTTTTTGGGAATAGCTGTGTGGGTTGAAGGTAGGGGTGGGACCCCGGGGCAATTACCGGATACCGGATTTACCGGTTTCCGGTTCTCAAAGAACCGGATTCCCGGATTAAATCCGGTATCCGGTACCGGTTTTATTTCATTGATTTCAATGGGGCACTGTGTCCCCATTGAAATCAATGAAATACAATTAAT
>QEPC01007715.1:1561059-1579711 GCA_003113815.1 Sphenodon punctatus | reverse complement strand
TGAACTTCTTATCTTCCCCCCTCATCCTTCCTCTCCCTCTTCCCTGTTGATCCTCATCGATGGGGTCACCATCCTTCCCATCCCCCAAGCCCGTAGCTTAGGCTTCATCTTTGACTCACCCCTTTCTTCTAAACCCTACATCGACTCTGTTGCCAAATCCTGTCGCTTCTTCTTCCATAATATTGCTAAGATTCATCCTTTTCTCTCTGTCTCCTCTGCCAAAAACCTTGTTCATGCCCTGGTCATCTCTCTCCTCGATTACTGTAACCTCCTTCTCATTGGCCTCCCCCGCTCTCACCTTTCTCCACTTATCTCTGTCCAAAACTCTGCTGCCAGGGTCATCCACCTCACCTGTCGCTTCGACCATGTGCAGCTCCTCCTCTCCTCTCTTCACTGGCTCTCCCTTCCTGAACAAATCCTGCACAAGCTCCTAGTCTTCACCTATAAGACTCTTCACAACCTTGCTCCCCCCTACCTCTCTGCGCTAATTTCCCTCTATACTCCAGTCCATGAACTCCGCTCCTCCTCTGTCCCCTCTCTCGCCTTTCCACGCCTCCCCTGCTCCCCTAACTGCCTTTGTCCCTTCTCTCTAGCTGCTCCCCACGCCTGGAACTCCCTCCCTGCCCACATCCGCCTCATCCCCTCCCTTCGTACCTTCAAATCCCTCCTCAAGACCCACCTCTTCCACTCTGCCCTCCCCTACTCCTAGCTCCCCTCACTTAACTCCTGCTGATACCCTCCATCCAGTACAATCTGCTTCCTAAGGTCTGTGTACTCATATCCTCACCACATGCACCAACCAGCCATCATTCTCGATGTAACCAAGTCGAGCGCATGCACCTGGGACCTCACATCCTTGTAAATGTTACACTCCTTGTTACTCCCTCTGTTCCCCTTCCTTCGTCTCCCCCACCCACCCCGTCTCTCAGATTGTAAGCCCTAGGATAGGAACCGTGTCTACTCAATTACTTTGTAAAGTGCCAGGTACATTGCTGGCACTATATAAATATTTGATAATAATAATTAATAATAAAAAGCGTGTTTTTAGATGGATGGAGAGTCTGTTGGAGCCTGGAGCTGCTCCAGGAGCTCATCCCTGTGGCTGCCTTTTACCAGCTGGGTCCACATCAAATGGTCTGGCGGTGCCCCCTGTGGCACCATAGAGTTGTAGACACTCACCTGACACTCTAGTCTGGCACCTACAACTCCATGGTACTGAATGGGGCAATGGATGGACGGGAGTGGAGCTGCACTGTGGGTCAGCCCAACAGACAGGCAGCAGCACCACGTTTGGCCATTGCCTTGAGTTTGGATGGCCTTCTCCACATGGTGTGCTCCTGGATCTTCTGGAGCGCCGCTGGTGAGGCTGCAATGGAGCAACCACAGCCTGCTCCACTTTCCACATCTGGCGGGCACGCTTTAGTTGGGCTGGTCAACCCAGGAGTCATGGGGGCATCCATGGCCACCCCCGGAGCTGCCATCTGTTGGTTTACACCTGAAGACTTTGATTACAAGGATCTGAATATCCAATGGCAATAATGGGTATTTTCAGACGTTACGAGATCACAGTCAACCACGCTCAATTCCGGGTGGTGGCTGTGATTTAGAAAAAACTGTTGGAGGAAACGAATGTTTCCCCCCAGATGTTACCACGGCGTGGAATTACATTCACCATGCGAGCGGCCGAAGCGGAGAGACCGTCGCGTGTTGAATGTAATTCAACGCCGGGGTGAACCGGCGTCTCGTCTGGGTGAACCCCGGCGTCTTGTATGGTCGGGCGCCCGGCCTCATTGGCCCTGCCGCCCGCCCGTCTCCCAGGAAGGTGGGCGGCGGGGTGCGTGGAGGGGGCGGGGCCGGGCGGCCGCCCATTGCGCCGCGCAGCCCCGCCCCCTCCCAGATTCCCCGCTGGGATCCCCCCGGCACGTCTGATATGGCGTGATGGGGTGATCCCGGCTGGGAATGGATAGGGTGATTTCGGTACGGGGCCAATGGGCCCCGTAACGTCTGAAATCACCCAATGTTGTGTGAATAAATTTTCCCAGGGCAAGCTTTAATCTCCAATCTTCCTATCTCTCAGTGACCAAAGCAGGATGACCAGAGGGCCCTGTAGCAACTATCCCTTCTCCACTCCATGTTATATGTGGAATATTGCATGCAGGGAACATTGCATGTAGGGATACAACAAGGGCATTCCTCCAAGCTTTTTGCATTGTTGGACAGATCATAAGGGGACCATTGAAAGTCTGGGGAATCAGCAGTTGAGTGAATGCATTATTACGAGGTAAGACATACACAGACTGAAGAACATATGGTGAGTTTGAAAAGGTAGGATGTTTTGTGAATAGGTAAGCAAATTGAAGGGTTAGAGTCTTGAATTCAGTTCCTTTCTATCTAAATTCCCTGTTAATAATTTTGTCCCCAGAAGTGCTTTCTTACATTGGCCACAATCCCAAACCCCTTCCATGTGGGATCGATGTGGATTCCACATAGTACAATATCTCCGCTATGGACTTGAGCGTGGCTTGCACATGGGTTCCGTAGGAATCAGCCCCACCTCCTGAAATTGGGGGTGGGTGGGTGGGTGGGGAGAACTTCTGTGAGGGCAACTGCAGCTCTGTTCTCATGGGAATTAGCGCATGTAGGAATGCACTATTTCACTTTTCGCCTGTGAAAACACTCATGATTGTAACAGCTACAACAGAGGACTTGGTCATGCGAGTGTTCTTGCAGAAGAAAAGTGGAATAACGCATTCCTACGTGCACTAATTCCCGTGAGAATAGAGCCGTAATTGCTGTCACAGACCTTCCCCCCCCCTTCCAGGCAATGTGATAAAGCGTCCTAAGTATCTTATTCAGACACCACTGAAGTCAATAGAAGTCTCTCTCCCACTGTATTATGGTAATTATTTAAAAACAGATGCAAATTAAAAGCCAGATTAAATGAGTTTAATGGAGTAATACCAAGGATGGCCATAGGTGATAAGTTAATTCAGATTGTTCATAGGAGTCAGGTAATAAAACATGTTTGTCATTCTTAATGCCAAAATTTTGACCGTGTATCCTTGTCATCTGCATATAACCACTATTTTGTAGTGCCAGTGTAGCTGCCAATAAAGTGTTGAACTTGGACCTAGGAGACCAGGGTTCAAATCTTGTCTTTGCCATAAACTCACTGGGTGGCCTTGGGCAAGTCACTCTCTCTTAGCCTCAGCTCTCCATCTGAAAATGGGTATAATAGTGACCTTCCTCTCAGGGCTGTTGTGAGGGTGAACTAGATAAAGATGGTTAAAGCACTTTGAATAGAGAAAATACTTTGAAAATGATAATAAATCTGAGACAGCGTATTTGAAATGAAAAGCAAAAATGATAGTGATTATCTCCACACGAAAGACCAATTCTAATCCATAGTAAAGCACATCCAGAACATCTAAATTTAAAATATCAATGCAAATTACATTATTTTCTATTTCTCTATTAAAATAATATGAACGTTAGGAAAAAAGAGACAACTAAATGTTTTGAAGAATACTTACTTTAGTCCATGCAGTGGTTTCCAAACCAGCCTTCAAACAAACAGTCACCACAACATACTATAGAAAGAAAGACATAAAGGAAGTATATTATCTTGGAGCATGTAAGATTATTCCTCACTCATAAATATCATATATCCCCACTCAAAGCTACTTAACTTGTCCTCTTTCCTTTTCAAAATATGGCAAAACTTTTATTTATATGTTGCTCATCCGTGGTGGTATCTGGGTACTCCCAAAACATAACTGAAACTTTTTCTTTTAAAAAAAGCAATATTGTCCAGAAAACTTTTGAGGAAGGGCAGGAAAAGCAAGTGGAAAGAAAGTCTCACACATTCAAACTCCCTCCCTTCCCACACAATTAATGAAATGGTTCTCAAAACATTGCCTATTTGACCCCTTTTTGAGATATAAGCATAGTTTAATGACCCCAGACAGAGCACAGATCTGCAAAGTATATCTAAGGGCAATGGGCTCACAACCTCATCTGCTGATGGCAGGAGCCCACTTGAGGTCCCGATGCACAATTTGGTAACCTCTGCATTAGTGTCTGATTCTGATCCTACATACATCAGTTATATACCAGCATAACTTGAACAACTTCACTGGAATTATCCTAGATTTATACCAGTGTGTGATCAAGAAAAGACCCTACGTTTTACCAAAAGAAATGCAATATAAATAAATACTAATAACTTACAGTATAAACTATGTTCCCAACAAATAAATAGTCTGTACCCTGGCCATTTGTAAACACTGCATCTGAAAGAGAAAGAACAAAGCTTACCATCACAATCAACAATCAGCGTCTTGACAAAAGGGAATAGAGTGGAGAGATTTCCAACAGCACAAAGTGGCACTAACACCTTTGAGAATTTCCCTGGGACTTGTCTTTTGGAGTACCTTTCTATACACAAAGCACTTTAAAAAACTTGTAGTTGCATTAGCCAAGGCCACACCATTAAATGTTCTTAATAGTATGCACACGACTTTGGCCAGTAGAAGCTGTTTTCGGGAGAGGGAAAATGTTTGCTGAGCACAAACCAACAAATTATCTACAAGGGTTGATGAATTCTGGTGCCACATTTTCTCTCCCATTCCTTATTTCACGGGATCTGTTTTTCTTGTTTTAAAATGTGATAGAACCATAAGGCTCTAGTTTGTCCACCCCATGCACTGAGGCAGTATGAACTATACCTAAACCATCCCCAACATATATTTATTCTGCCTCCTGTTAAAAGCTTCCACTGAAAAAGGGTCCATAACTTCCCTTAGCAGCTTCTTCCACTGCTCAATAGTTCTTAGAGTTAAGATGTTCTTTCTAATGTTTCAGCTAACTCTGCTTTTCTGCTACTTACACCCAATTCTTCTTGTCCTAATCTCACTGGTGATAGGGAACAGTTGCTGTCCATATTATTTATTGCAGCCTTTTAAGTATTTAAAAATTGATATGTGGCACACTCACCTGTAGTATTCTTTTTCTCTAAGCTACAAAAGCCAGCTCCTCAACCATTCCTCACATGACTTCTGTTCCAGATTCTTTATTTATTATTAATTATTAATTATTATTATTTATTTATTATTATAAGCATTTATGTAGCGCCAGCGATGTACCTGGCGCTTGACAAAGAATAAGCTAGACATGATCCCTGCCCGAGAGCTTACAATCTAAAGACAGGGGGAGGGGAGACAGGGAAAGGGGAACAGAGGGAGAGACAAGGGATGCAACATTCATGAGGATGCGAGAGCTCAGGTACACGTTCTTGGCTTGGTTACAGTAATTGGGAGTATGCAGATAATAGGTGGGGGATAATCCTGGGTGGGGATGCTTAGCAGAAGTTGGGAAGGGCAGAGCGGAAGAGGTAGGTTTTGAGGAGGGACTTGAAGGTGTGGAGGGCGGGAGCAAGGTGGACGAGGGCAGGGAGGGAGTTCCAGGCATGCGGGGCAGCGAGGGAAAAGGGAAGAAGGCAGTTGGGGAGCAGGGGAGGCATGGGAGGCTGAGGGAGGGGATAGAAGAGGAGCGGAGTGAACAACCAAGGGTGTGGAGGGAGATCAGGGCAGAGAGGTAGGAGGGAACGAGGTTGTGAAGGGCTTTGTAGGTGAAGATGAGGAGCTTGTGCAGATTATGCTTGGCAAGAGGGAGCCAGTGGAGAGAGGAGAGAAGAGGCTGCACATGGTCAAAGCGATGGACTAGGTGGATGATCCTGGCAGCAGAGTTTTGAGATGAGGGAAGAGAGGTGGGAGCAGGGAAGGCCAGCGAGGAGGAGGTTACAATAGTTGAGGCGTGAGATGACTAGGGCATGGATGAGAGTTTTGGCAGAGGAGACAGACAGAACAGGCAATGTTGTGGAGGGAGAAGTGGCAGGATTTGGCCATGGAGTCAATGTAGGGTTTGAAGGTAAGGTGCGAGTCGAAGATGAAGCCCAAGCTGTGAGCTTGGGGGACAGGGAGGATGTAGACCCCGTCAATGGTAATTGACAGGGAAGAGGGAGAGGAAGGATTGGGAGGGAAGATCAGGAGTTCAGTTTTCTCCATGTTCATTTTGAGTTGGTGTTGAGACATCTAGGCGGAGATATCGGAGAGACAGTTGGTGAGACAAGCTTGCACAGAGAGAGAGAGGGAGGGAGTGGAGAGAGAGAGTTGAGTGTCATCAGCGTATAGGTGGTATTGGAAACCGTGGGAGGCAATGAGTTTGCCTAGGGATTGGGTGTAGATAGAGAAGAGGAGAGGGCCAAGGACCGAGCCTTGGGGAACCCCAACTGAGAGGGGGAGGGAGGAGGAGGGGGAGGAGTTAGGAAGAGATACACTGAAGGAGTGGTCAGAAAGGTAGGAGGAGAACCAGTCGAGGACAGAGTCCCGGAATCCAAGGGAATGGAGCGATTCAAGCAATCGAAGGCAGCAGAGAGATCAAGAAGGACAAGAATAGAGAAAAGGTGGTTGGATTTAGTCACAAGAATATCGTTGGTGATCTTAGCAAGAGCAGTTTCAGTGGAGTGAAGAGGGCAGAAGCCAAATTGGAAGGGGTCAAGGGAGGAGTTGGCAGAGAGGAGGTTGAGGCAACGGGAGTAGACAACCCGTTCAAGGAGCTTGGAAGCAAAAGGGAGGAGCAAGGCATGATGGTAATTAGAGGGTTCAGAGCGATCCAGGGTGGACTTTTTGAGGATGGGGGAGACAGTGGCATGTTTAAAGGCAGAGGGAACGGAGCCAGTAGAGAGGGAGAGGTTGATGATGTGCAAGAGGGGAGGGGCGATGGTGGAAGCAATGGGGCCCAGGGGGCAAGTGGAGGGGTTGTAGGAGGAGAGCCGGGAGGAGACTTCCTCAAGGGAGGCGGGAGGGAAGAAGGACAGGAGAGAGGTGGGGGAAGGAGGGAGAGGGGGGGAGTAGTAGGGGAAGAGGACTTGGAAGCCATATCCAGGCGGATCTTGTCAATCTTAGAGGTGAAAAAGGGAGCAAGATCCTGAGTGGCGAGAGAAGTGGGGGGAGGAGGACAGAGGGATTTGAGAAGGGAGCCAAAGGTGGAAAAGAGGTGGAGAGGGTCCCGAGAGTAGGACTCAATGTAGGAGGCATAGTACTGCTGTCTAGCGAGAGAGATAGCAGAGTTGAGTGATGAGAGGCAGAATTTCAAGTGGAGGAAGTCGGCGTGGAAGTGGGATTTATGCCAGAGGCGTTCTGCAGCCCAGGTGCAGGAGCGGAGATGGTGAATGGTGGGGGTGAGCCAAGGGCGAGGATTATGGGAGCGAGCCAGGCGGGAGGAGAGGAGGGCAAGAGAGTCGAGGGTGGAAGCGAGAGAGGAGTTGAAGACGAAGATGGCAGAATCGGGGGAGGAGGAGAGGATTGAGGGGAGAAGAGGAGAGAGGGAGGAGACAAAGTCCTGGGGTACAATGGCTTGCAAATCGCGGAAGGAACGAGGAGATTGGGAAGAGGAGGGGGAGCAGCGGAAGAGGTTGAAAGAGGCAAGGAAATGGTCAGAGATGGGATGGGGTTTGAAGGAGAGATCGGACACAGAGCAGTTCCTAGAGAACATAAGATCAAGAGAGTGACCATCAGTGTGAGTGGGGGAGCAAGTCCAGAGGTGGAGATTAAAGGAGGAGGCTAAGGAGTGGAAGCGAGCAATGTAAGGTTGGGAGGTGCATTAACATGGATATTGAAGTCGCCAAGGATGAGTGTGGGGATGTCGTCAGAGAAGAATAGGGTGAGCCATGCCTCAAACTCGGAGAGAAAGGAGGAGAGGGAGCTGGGCGGGGGCGGTAGATAACAGGAACGTGGAGGTGGAGAGGGGAGTAGGGGCGGACAGAGTGAGCCTCAAGGGAGGGGAAGGAGAGAGAAGAGGGTGGGGGGAGGGGTTGAAACTGGCAGGAAGAGGCGAGGAGGAGGCCTACGCCACCACCCCGACCTTCAGCGCGGGGCTGGTGGGAGAACGAGAGACCTCCGTAGGAGAGGGTGACAGAGTCAGTGGGGGAGATCCAGGATTCAGTGACGGCAAGAAAGTGAAGAGAGTGAGAGAAGAAAAGATCACGGATACAGGTGCCTTTATTAGCAGAGGAGTGACAGTTCCAAAGGGAACAGGAGAATGGGAGTTGATCGGGGGGAGACAGGGAATGGGGATAAGATTGGGGGAAGGGGGGCAATGGGAACGGTGGGAGACGGGCACTGGGGCAGAGGGCAAGAAGTGGTGGGGGGAAGGAGGAGGAGGTGTGGAGTGAGATGATAGTCTTAGTGTAAGGCAGGAGGAGAGGGGAAAGAAGTAGCAGAAGGAGCAGCTGAGAGAGTATGAGGAAGGAAGGGAAGTGGGGAGGGAGGGGGTGAGATAGAAGGACAGGCATCTTGGTGGTTTGGTTACAGAGAGGGGGAGGGATGGGTCTTGCGGTTGTGAAGATTACCGCCTCCGTCCGTCCGCAAACGGCCCGCCAATGGCTCTTCGCCCTTTGCAGCTCTTATCTGAGCTCTCTCTAGTTTGTCCACATCCTTGTTAACACATGGTGACTTTAGCACTTCAGGTGAGGTCTAAGTACTTCTGCAATTACTTCCTACACCTTGAATATAAAGATTATAGTAACAGAAAATGGCTTTTCCTTCTTTGTAACAGCATCACATTGCTGACTCATGCTCCGTTTGTGGACCACTATAATTCCCAGATCTTCCTTGGCTATGTTACTAGCCAGCTAGTTGTTACACATTTTGTATTTTATGTTTCCTTCAAGTAAAATTTAAAGTATTGGGTGTTAGGACCTGTGGGTCTTGAACTGGCACTGGAGAACACGCAGATGTTGATTCAAGACTCCTGATTCCTGACATGAGGATCATTTTAGCCAAGAAGGATTTATTAAAAATGCAAACGCGAATCATGAGTCTTGAACCAACAGGCAGATGTTGGCTCAAGATTCATAGAGCACATTCCCACAACCAGGATATAAGCACTTTTTTTTCTTTCCCCCGCATATTATAATGATGTGGGAAGGACTCCATGTGCTTATTTAGGGCTGCTTCTGCTTGTTTTGGGGGCAGCCAAAAGCTACCTTTACAAAAGCACATTTAAAATGCCCTGCATAAATCCTCCTGTCGGAATAGTAGCTAGTCAGTATCATGTCAGTTACACAGCGCCCTGCTCCCTGGCTCTGCTCCTCTCCCCTCTCCGGGAGCAGCTAGCCAGGGAAGCGGGGAGCTGTGTAACTGACATGATATTGACTCGCCTAATCAGTATCATGTCAGTTACACAGTGCTCCGCTTCCCCGGCTCTCGGGTCCCAGAGAGGGGAGAGGAGCGGAGCCGAGAGTCGGGAAGCAGGGCGCTGTGGAATTTGCGGGTATATAGTAAAGGTGAGAATGTGGAAAGGCGCATTATTTAAATTGGCTTCTGAATGTGATTTGTGCAAAAAAAAAGATAGTGTGAATAGCGCATGGTTCTATTTATGCGCATTAGGATATTAGCACCATTTACAGATACCCACATTTTCTTGTATGTGGGAATGCGCTCTTAATTCCTGACATGAGAATAATTTTAGCCAAGAAGGATTTATTAAAAATGCAAACGTGATTTATTAAAAAGTGGAAATGCGATCTATTATAGGTATGTATAATGCTTACAACATCTTTGTGGTGTTAATGCATAAACTGACAGGAAATTTAGTCTTAGATACACTCTCCTGTCAACAAACAAACAAACGTACAGATAGGTGAGTACATGTTAATTTAACATCTGAATGTGGCAACTTTGGCAGTACTTCAAGTGTCCATTTGAACTCTTGCTGAATAAAGAATGGAGAACTCTATGAAAGAACACATAAAAACTCTGTGAATAAGGGCTGAAACCTGTAAGTATCATGGAAGCATGATCCATACAGGTCTTCACAGGTTTCAAGATGACCACTACAGAAACATACATCAGTAGAACTGAAGCAGCCCCAACATTGGGCCAACTCTGATAATTGTTCTTCAAGTTGTGGCTTTGGAATGTTTTTCTTTCTTTCTTTTCAGGATAGTGTTTAAACACCAGCACAAGTATTAAAGGTGAAAGCAAGTTGTTGACACTAAATTCATATGATACAGGTAATGCTGGCTTCCAGAGGGAAATACCAGCATCTATTGGGGATATGTGTCTAGTCCTTCAGTGACATACATAGAGTATCACTGCTGCTGAATTCTCATTCAGTTCAGGTTACTTTAAAGCTTTTTGATTCAACTCTGTCTTCATCTTCAAAAACTTAACTTTCCAAATTTTGGTCCCTATCCTAAATGGGAAATTCTATCATGCCCACTTAATAGAGATTCAAATTTGCCTTGTAGGCAAAGGTCCAATAAAGGTACCTTTGTGAGAGTAACAGGATTTGAGCCTAGGTTTATGTAAGCCAATGGGTAGATAAGGTACTAAATAAATGATGAAATTCCAAATGATGAGGTTTTCTGCCTCTGAATCTTATCCTAAAATGGCTAATACAGCATCCTTGCTCTATCTTTTTGGCAACACTACAGAGAAAGATATTGGGAATTCTAGTATTCACTGACGGTGCTGTCTGATTTCACATTTATTTTTAGACAAGTTGGATGGGAGCTCATTTTGTGTCTTACCATTGCCATTTGTGATCATCTCACAAGTACACCATGTCCCTGATTATTCCCTGTGCTTCACTGTGTGTCAGATGGGTAGCATTTTGCATACACTTTGGGCTACAGAAACTGTTCCCAAACGTTTTGCCTTGTGACACCAAACAGCAGCAAAGACGTGCAAAATATCTCACTATCAGTTGGAATTGTGACCCCATCCACAGATGGTGCAATGCCAGCTGGGGCCCCTGGGAATGTCTGCACCAGGGTCAATAATCACATGAGGTGCAGTACGAGGATATATCCAGGTCTTACAGCCAGAGTATCTTACTGATGTCAGGAGTTCTTACCTGAGTGCCAGCTGCTCAGATTTGTAGTGAAAAGAGTCTACGCATGGCCACATTGGTTGTTGTCAATCTAGAGAAATCTAGCCCAGTAACACTTACTATTCCCTATTATAGCATACTATCATGGGGAACTCTGAGTAAGTTTAGATATTCTAGAACATTTTCATTATAACTATTAAATACTTTTTATGTTGCAACATTAAAATAAATGTCATGAATTTGTTCTTTAAACACCGCAGGGACCTTTCAAGGAAAGACTCTTTCCTTGATGGAGATGTCGAGGGTATGCAGTGCACATCTGTCTACACAGCATTATGTAAGTACCCATTCACTGATCCTATGCACTATATGCATTCCGCATCCTAAAGAACTTGAGAGGTTAAAGAACAGCCCAATGTGAGTGAAACATTTTTGTCTGGAGTTTAAAAAACACTCTTTTCTTCTCAAACACAAAGAAGAATAGAAACCACATATCCATCTCTCTTTGGGCAATAAAAAGAGCCATCTAGTCAGATTTAGCATCATTTTTCACAGGGGAAATGTACTACTATTTGAGAATATCCTAGTGTTGCGTTTCATTTACTATACCTACAAAAGTGATTTAAGAGAAAATTATCTATTTACGATAATACTTAATGGTAGATCAAGGGACTAGGGAAAAATTATAAACAAATTTTCTTTAGCTCTTACTTTTAGAGAGAGCACCCTAAACTCAACTCAACTTTTTTTTTTAACTCTAGCTGGATTTTGAAAGGAGTTATTTAATTTTATGACCAATTGTAACAATGGCTGTTTTGCATAAAAAGTAGAAGCAAACCATATCTTAAGTTAAGCAACAAACAGGACAGACTGTAAAAATTGTGTACAAATCTTTCCTTGCTTATATACGCTATTGCACAATTTGACAAACGCAGTGTGGGATGTTTTCTCTTTTTTTGGAAATGTCAGACAGCCACCATTGCCAGATTTAGAATACTGTACCAGATTTGACAGATCAGCAGTTTCACCTAGCACATTATGTTTCCTAGGCAAGTTATCATCTCTCAGCCTCAGTTCCCCACCTATAAAATTGGAATAATAATGACCAGCCTCACAGGGTTATTGTGAGTGTGAGCTAGATAAGGATTGTAAAGCACTTTGAACACTGAAAGTACTATATAAATGACCCTGTGAGGTCCAAAAGCTTGTATACCTCCACCAACTGTAGTTGGGTCAAAAAAAGATATCCCTTTACTACTTTGTCTGTATTGCCAAATAATAATAATGTTCTTTAACGCTAGGCCTGATACAACTCCCAACTGCTTCTGTTGTCTTCAGTGGGAAGTAAATTAGATCTTTTCTACTTTTAAAAGCAATTTGGGAAGAGGCTATTTGGGAATTTAAAATGCTTGGCAAGATATAGCAAAGCACAAGGTTAACCTATTGGAAAGATCTGAGTTATATGAATAGTGTATGTACAAGACTTGAGAAATGGAATCATTAGAAAGGAAATAGAAATTTATGTTCCTTTGTTGCAAGAATCTATGTTACGCAGCCACATAAGTTCCTCTGAGTTGCGTGTTTCATACAAATGAGGGCTGGAAGTCAACGTATGGATGATACCCATGTCAAATGCAAGGAGAGTGGCTTCTGGGGGTCAGAGTTGATAAATGTTTGAGCCTAGAAGCTATAACCTGTCGGACTGTCTATCATCATTAGTCTTCTCAGAACCTGTTGTGACCTCCAGCTCTGCAAACATATTAGCACTGGTAAGATTGAACACCGTATGCTGACATTTGAAATAATGAAGCCTTTACCATGTTCCAGCACTTTCAGTGGGAACCAGAAGAGAATGATGGAGTGGATCAAGGCGTTGATGCAGTGACCCCAGAAAACCTGAGGGAAAACAAACCAAGGAAGTCAGGAGGCTGCCAAAACTCTTGACCTCTATCTAACTGCCAACAAATGCTTCATTGTGAAGTTTAGTAGCAGAGTGAAACATTTTTCCAAAGCTGGAACTCTTAAACTTTCCTAAAATGTATCCTTGCCCACACTTTCTGTAATTCCTGTGCTATCACAGGAAAACAATCTTCAATTAAAAGATTTAAAAAAAAAAAAAAAAAAAAGACGTGTATTAGGGGTGTGCATTTTGTTTTTGTTATTATGATAATGAAAACTAAAATGTTAATTTTAATTTTCGGTATTGTAATAACAAAAACAAGAAGTAAAAATAACAAAAACAAAAACAATTTTTTGTTTTTTAAATAATGGGAAAAAACTGACAAACGTACTTCTGACGATAACATTTTTGTTTCTTATTCAAATCTGATGAAACATGGGGAAGTTGCACCCTCCAATGGCACTATGTGTACCAAAGTTCAAAAAGACTGGCTAAAGGGGACCGATTTTAGAACCAATTGAATGTTGTGATTTTAAGAAAAGCTCCATACACATTCCTGGCTATACCTTTTTTATATTCCATCCAATCTGGATGAAACCTGGGAAGATTATGTCCCTCCACTAATGTACCAATCCTGCCAAATTTCAGAAAAATTGGATAAAGTGGCTTGATGTTATACACAGAGTGATTTCAGACGTTACGTGGTCCCGATTCACCACAGTGGATTCCCAGCGGTGGGGAACTGAAAAACCACCCCCCGTGGTCAAGGAGAGCCCCGAACAGACGTGACAGGACCGGGACCATGGCAGGGAATTGGGCCGCCAGACCACGGCCCGGGGCTGCACAACAGACACGACGCCGATTCACGGCCGTGGTCAAAACACTCAGAAGGCACCGGGGAGGGGCAGGACACAGACATGGCTGCCTGAGGGCAAACGAAGCCAAAAGCGCCAAAAGGGAACGCCCACACAAGGGAAACGGGAAGGGAGGGGGAAGAGGAAGAAGAGTCGCCAAGGTACCACACACAACAGCCACAGAGACAACGAGGGCACAGTGGAACACACAGCACAAACACACGCCCGGGCCCATACACACCCATACAGGAAAGGAAGGGAAGGGGGTACACAGCAGGACAGACAACACACACGGCACAACGGGCACAGGGGGGAGGGGGGTAGCGGGACAGGGAAGATGCGGGGGAACGCCCCAGGGGCAGGGCCGGGCACGGGGAATGGCAGGCAGACCCCCAACACAGCCCGCACAGGCACCCCCACAGCTGCACAGTCCCAGAATGGGGGTACCCCAAAAGGTCAGGGTACAGGCACAGGGGGAGGCCACACGGAACAGGCAGCGGCCCGGGCTTGGTCCAGGAGGCACACACAGACCTCAAGTACCGGCGAGGGTGTGATGGAGTGGAGGCAGGAGAGCCGGAGCTGTGCAGCCGGTCCAAAGGCACAACCTTCCCCACCCCCGGGAGGTAGCTGGGAGTTGTAGTCCAGGGGCCCCAGAACCCCGAGGTCACACAGGCACCTGGGGGGGGGGATCTGGGGTGCACGAGGGAGTGCAGGCGGACAAGGATGGTCAGCAGCAGCTGGGGGAGCCGGAAAGCGGNCTCCTCCTCCTCTGCCTGGGCTGCGCCCATCTCCTCTGGGGGCTCTGGCTCCTGGGCCTGTTTCCATGTCTGCGGGACATAGGGGGGTTGGTTGGTTGTTGTTCTGCCCCTGTTCTGCAGCCTGCCCCCGACTCCCTCCACTCCTGCCGACCGGCTGGCCCTCCCCCCTGGGTGCCCCTGTGCTGCCGGGTCCCCTCCCCTTCGGTCCCCTTACCCGTTTCCAGGGTGCCTTCTCCCCCGGCCTGGTCGTTGTCCCTGGGGCGGCCCGGCCCGGCTGCTGCTGCTGCTGCCCCTCCACCTCCTCCATGTGCAGCACGACCACCTACTTCTCCGCCTGCGCCTCCTTCACCTCCTCCCTAGCTCTCTCGCCCACCACTCTCCTCTCCCTTCCGCCTCGCTCCATCCCGCCACATTTTCCTGCTGCTTTATGCCCTTCAAATCTCCCTCCCCAACCTGTGTTGTTGCTGGTTGCTTGGCAGTGACATTGCGTGCTTTGTCAACGGTTGGGAAACGTTTTGGTTGCTTCCGGCTGGTGGCTTGCCGTTCAGACGTTACTTTTTATTGTTTCCTGTTGGGAATCGCATTGACCACGCTTTCAGCGATGGTCTGGGTCGGAGCTCCGGAAGTGTGGTTAATTTTGACCCCTGGTGGGGATGACTGTGGTGAACATCTGGCGGCCGCTGAACAGACGTTTGGGGTGCTTTGGCCCCGCTGCGGGATTGATCTCGTAACGTCTGAAAATACCCACTATTAACTTGAAAATACATTTCCAGCTGTAACATTTTTATATTCCATCCTGTTTACAAGTAACTTGGCAAACAATTATCGCACACCTTCCCTGATATCTCTGGCAATTACAGAACAATTTGATAAAGGGACCCAATTTTATAAGCAATTGAAGTTGTCCCCTTGAAGACCAATATTCAGATAAATAGCAGCACATACAGTGCCAGTCAGAAGCAGGCACCTGGCATGGCAGGGGGAGGGAGGATGGGGAGCAATCCAACAGACTGACGCACACATTTGCTGGCCAATTGCTGCATGCTTCCAGCTTTACAGGATCGGTGGTGGCTTCGAGGCGGGTATAGAAGGGACGTAACTGGGACTTTGGGGATAGCATCCCAGCAATCAGGATACATAGGGTGAAAACAGACATGACGCTAACCACCTGTTAACCACCCTTGGTGGTTATTTATGCATGCTGTAGGACTGTATTGGTGCCCTATGCAGCCCTGCAACATGCATAAATAACCACCAAGGGTGGTTAAAGGGTGGTTAGTGTCATGTCTGTTTTCACTCATAGTTTACACATCCAGGCTGGCCAGTTAGCATCACAATCACATCCTGCAGCACTGTGATAGAGGACATAAGAGAATCTTTACTGGCTCTTTCCGAAACAGATGCTTCCGACTTCCCAGTAACAAGTGGGGGAGAAAAGTTGGTACTGGTCACAGCACAGAATGAGGATATTTGGNCACAACAAGGCATGGCAAACAAGCAAGGCGTGGGGTGCGGACCCAGCACAGCTGCAGGAACGGAGCACACAGACAGGACAGCCGACACACTAATCAGGCCGGCGAGGACACAATGTTGCCAACAGAGAGGTGGGAGGTGATGACAACAGGAATGCAGCTGCCGCCAGCACGCCCGGGCGCACGCTAGTCCATGTGCTAGGCCCCATGCAGGGACAGCAGGTGTGCCCAATGGGCCGCCCTGGACCTCCCGCCTACCAGGAGCCACCCGAGTCAGCCGGGGGTGTGTGCCCTGGGCCAACACGGGTGTCCCCGCTCGGTCACTGGGTCATGACCCTGGGGTGGGCCTACATGTAGCCCAGGCTATAACGGGGCCAGGAGCACCCCACCCGGGCCAGCCGACACCATGGAGCGAGGCCGGTTGAGCGCCTGCGGGATGCACCTAGCGCTCTGTGCTGAGTGGTACCGCTCGCACACCGATCAGCTGCGCCTCCTGACAACAGAAGTGCACCTGGGCACCCACCTGCAGGTTGGCATGGCCTGGAGCGCTGCTAGGGCCCGGAGAGCCCACCACGGCCACAGGCGCTCCCTGGCCCAGCTCAGGGCTCAGTGGGTGTCCGGGGCAGACCTGCAGGCCGTGATCCACGGCTGGAACAGGGCTGATGTGCTCTGCACAGGGGCTGGGTGCCTCCAATGGTGGAGGAAGACCATGAGGCATGCTGCCCTGCTTACTATGCCCATTGCCCGGCAGATATGAGTCACGGAGCGGACACAGGGGTGGTAGTCCCGGGCGCTGGCTCAGTGGGACGAGGCCGCCTGGAGGGCGCACTTTAGGATGGACAGGCTCATACTACTGTGGCTTGCGGAGTTGCTCACACCCTGGCTGGAGCAACAGCACACCCCCATGAGGACCCCCATCCCAATGGTCCAGCGGGTGGCCATCGGGGTCTGGGCCCTCACAACGCCCGACTCCTGCCGGTCAGTCTCGCAGCACTTCGGTGTCGGGGTG
The DNA here is from genome assembly GCA_003113815.1 of Sphenodon punctatus. Classification (NCBI taxonomy): domain Eukaryota; kingdom Metazoa; phylum Chordata; class Lepidosauria; order Sphenodontia; family Sphenodontidae; genus Sphenodon; species Sphenodon punctatus. The sequence continues at coordinate 1,562,822 of QEPC01007715.1, read as the reverse complement.
AGTACTGTTGCCTGTATCCTCTGGGATGTATGTGAGGCTGTGGAGGGAGTTCTCCTGGACCGAGCGATCCAGCTGGTGGACCAGGAGGCCATGATGGCCGGCTTCGCGGCTGGAGGGTTCCCCAACTGAACGGGTGCCGTGGATGGCACCCACATAGAGATCCTCCGCCCCTCCACTGGAGAGGCCGCAGAGTATGTTAACAGACACGGTTACCACTCCCTGCAGCTGCAGGCCATCGTGGACCACCAGGGGCGGTTCATAGACATCTTCACGGGCAACTCTGGGCGCAGACACGATGCCTGGATCATGACTATCTCCGCCTTCTATGCCCAGATGTACCGTGGGTACTTTGAGGACATGGGGATGACCCGGATTGAGGAGGTGCTAATGCCCCCCTGTATCCTGGGGGACCCGGCCTATCCCCTCACCCGGGGGGTGTACCTGGTCGATGAAGGTGTACCTGGTCGCCAGATTCCCGGTGCAGGCGCTGTACAATTCCCGCCTGTGTGCAAGCTGGATCGTGGTCGAGTGGGCTTTCGGGGCCCTCAAGCAGTGCTGGAGGAGCCTCACTGGCCGGCTGGACTACACGGTGCAGACCTCGACCCTGGTGATAGGTGCCTGCTGTGTGCTGTACAACGTGTGTGAGACCGATGGGGCAGCCCTCGAATACCCCATGCCTCGTCGCCCTCCTGGACCTGTGTCTCTGTACATGAACGCAGACAACCCGAGGGAGTACCGGTACGCCAAGCGCATCTGAGCCGCCCTGGCCAGGCATATCAGCCGGGAGGCCGAGGCATGAGGGCGCTAAACCCCGACCCCACCACCCTGGGGCCCCCACCGGCTCCCTGGGCGAGCCCCTCTATGGCCATCGGTCCGCCGCCACCCCCGGGCCCATGAACAGACCGAAGGAGGCAGTAGTGGTGCCCTGACATTTATTATCTCACCCAAGTACATGTGCCCCCTACACCACCACCACCACTTCCCCCCACCGTGCAGGTTCCGTGCCCCCCCCTCAGACCGCCCTCCCCCTTCCCCCAATCCCCCCGTCCCCTGCATCTCTGGGGCCTCCCCCTCGGCTTCCCTGTGGGTGCCACTGAGTTCTGGGAGCTCCCCTCCCCGCCGCTGTCTGTGTCCCCAACAGTGTCCTGGGAGGCCTCGGTGTCCGGAGGGGCAGACGGTGGTGGGAGGGAGGGAGGACCCAGGGCCTAAGGGCCCCCCGGGCGACTGCTCCCTTCGGAGGCCTACAGGGCCCGGGAGGCGGATGCACGGCCCCAGCTAGCGTGGCGGCAGCTGTGGAGGCAGCATGGGGCTGGGCATCGGGGACCGGCAGGTAGGGTGCCCGGTGGGGTGGCTGCCATCACATAGGCACTCATGGTGCCAGCGTGCAGGAGCAGCAACGTCCCGATGTCATGGGACCTATCCATATTTGCGGACTGCTCCCACACCATCCCCTCGATGGCCTGTTCCAGCCGCCCAAATGCCTCTATCTGCCTGCTGTGGTCCCAGCGCTCCCGCCTCCGTTCCTGTCACAGCCCAGCCTTGAACCCATGGCCCCTGGGGTGCTGGAGAGCCTGTCCAGCGCCCTGCGCCACCTGGGGGGCTTGTGAGGGTGTTGGATTGTCCTCCTCCTGTCTCCCTTGTGTGCTTGCTCCCTGTGTGTCATGCCCCTTCCCAGCTGTAGCCAATTACCTTAGCCCTGCCTCCCAGCTTCCTGATTGGCCACAGGAAGTATTTAAGCCTTGGTGTGGCCACAGGAAGCTGGT
>QEPC01007715.1:1541069-1557967 GCA_003113815.1 Sphenodon punctatus | reverse complement strand
CCCTGCAACATGCATAAATAACCACCAAGGGTGGTTAAAGGGTGGTTAGTGTCATGTCTGTTTTCACTCATAGTTTACACATCCAGGCTGGCCAGTTAGCATCACAATCACATCCTGCAGCACTGTGATAGAGGACATAAGAGAATCTTTACTGGCTCTTTCCGAAACAGATGCTTCCGACTTCCCAGTAACAAGTGGGGGAGAAAAGTTGGTACTGGTCACAGCACAGAATGAGGATATTTGGTTGACATTTCTGCTGGCCAATTGGCATCACAAACAGATCTTATATCACAGTGACACGTCAAAGAATCCCTGGCAGAAGCTGATTCTCTAAATATGCTGTGCATGCATATAAAACTGGAACCCTTTATCACATCTTCCTGATATTTGGCAGAGATGATCCTGAATGTGTGAGATACAACCCTGCCAAACTTCATGTACACTGGTTGGACTACAAAGATGTTACAGTCAGACATACATTTATAAGTTAATTGCTTATATCACCAGGACCCTTTATCCAATCCTTCTGAAAATTGGCATAGGTAGTAAATTTGGGGAGGGGTATAAATTTTCCAAGTTTCATCCACATTAGATGGTAGTCAAAGAAGTTACAGCCAGGAATGTATATGGAGATTTTTGCAAAATACTGCAGTTTAACCACTTATAATATCAGATTCCTTTATCCAATCTTTCTGGGATTTGGTACACACAATGCCTTCCATTGGAGGTACACTCCCTCCAAGTGTCATCCAAATATAATAAAAAACAAAAAGGTTACAGCCAAAAATGCATTTTCCACTGAAACCAATGGAAATCGAAAACGAAAGTAAAAACGAAAACGAAATTTTGATATTTATAAAAACGAAATCTAAAGATTTAAATAACGAAAACAAAAAACAAAAACAAAAAATGACATGGGTGCACACCTCTAACATGCATTAAATACATGTTTTATGTGTCAAGTTTCAGAGGGCATATATATGACCAACTAGAATATTCTATAGAATAAGAAGGTGAGGTGACTCAGTTTCCTTAGAGCTATTCAAATGATCATGATTATAAATAGGACTAGATTCCCTTTACTTGGAATTATTCACATAATCATAATGCTAAACATGGTTAAGATTGGTAGACAGATGGTAAAATGGTATACTGTATTTTCTTTTAAAATAAGGCATGTACTTTTCTGTGTTTCACAATGCTTTGCTTGAAATTATGAAGTTCCTTATACCATAGGTTTTAATACATACTCTGCTTTATTCCCCCCCCAAAATATTAGAATCCCTCTGATCAGCAGAATCCAAGAACTGTGCATTACATGCAATCACACTTTTTTGAAAGGAAAAAAAAATGAAACCCCCAGTGCTGAAATTTATTAGCAAGAGGAGGTTAGAAAAAACAAAATGTGGAGAAAGTGATAAGATAGTCTCCAAATTATGAAAAGAAAATACATGGGTGTAATTTTATCTGCATATCTCTTAAATATACTTTTAAACCAGTATAGATGACAGGAAAAATAAAGGCACCTCAATATTTTTTTTAGTCCCTTGGAGGGGTTAACTAAGTTGGTAGGCAGAAGTGTGGGAACATTTCAATATGAAACAACACTACACACAGAAAATGACACATAAAGCCTGGTATGTTGTTAAATTGAGACAGCTGGGAATTGCAGATAGAGCCAGTGTGGTGTAGTGGATAAGATGTTGGACTTGGACCTTGGACACCAGGGTTCGAATCTCACCCTAGCCAATGAACTCACTGGGTGGCCTTGGGCAACACTGAGGATGTTTTAAATGAACGCTGCGGGAGAGGGGGTGAGTGGCGCAGCTGTAGAGCACCCACACATGCAACTTGTGTGGGGAGCACTTCAAACGAGTGTCTCCCAGCATGGCTGGGCACCATGGATTTTCCAGGAGTGCTCCATGAGTGACCATTGCATGGGTCATGGGAGTGCGCCCACTGTCACATGAGCAGTTGGACACCTGCAGGTGGGGGGCAAAGTGTAGACGTGTCTCATTTAAAAACACCCACAACCTCTCAGACTCAGTTTCTCAGCTGTAAAATGGGAATGTGTGTGTGTCTGTCTTTTCCTGTGTGTTCCCTTTATCCTTGTCCATCTTAGATTGTAAGTCCACTGAGCAGGGACCCGTCTCCAAAATCAGAGATTATAAAGTGCTGTGTACATCTTGTAGTGCTAGAGAAATAATTATTATTATTAGGAGGAGGAGTTGCAAAGCCCACATTCAGATGTGGACCCCAATATGAATTGGGGGCATCAATTCACTTACACTTCAGTGTAAGTGGGAGTTAGGGACCTCTCTCTACGGTTCTTTTTACACTGAACACCCCCCCCCTCGCCCATGTGTGTGGTAGGGTGGTCAAGGGGGGCATCCGTGCAACCACCATGGCGGGTGGGTGGGGGTACGTGCGCGCTCCTGTGCTCCAACCACCACCACCCATTGCCCATGCACAGAGGCACTGAGGACAACAGAGGTGCCTCCGTGGGTGGAGGTGGGTGGGCGCCCATGTCACGGGGCACCCACGCACCACAGCACTCACATCCACCTACTTGCACCCGTTTTAAAAAGGCCAATGAGTCACTACTCAGAAACAGTGAGACCTGGATGTTCAAAGTCAGGTTTAGCCACACTGTCTCTAGGGAGCCTTAAGCAAGTCATTATTTTGTAGCCTCAGTTTCCCATCTGTAAAATGGAAATAATAATACTGACTTACCTTGTAGTTCTGTTGAGCGGATTAAAGGGATAATGGGCTCAAACATACTTGCTCAGGAGTAACTCCCATTAATTACAATGAGACTTCGTCATGAGCAACTGTGTTTAAGATTGGGGCCATTAACTGTACAGCACTATACCTAAAGCACTAAATGAATGACAAGTGTTATTATTTGTTAAAAGCAGCAAAAAAAATCATAGTAATTGTAAGAACTGTAATTGTGAGGAATACAACCTTGGAGGTTTAAAAGTAGAGCTTGAAGTTATAATGCTACTATTTTTCTTTCTTTAAAAAGATAAAAACAAAATATTTCCTCTTACCCTGCTGTTGAACCCATCAGCATTCTGAGTAATTTTGTAGAGCTGGGGAAATCTAAGCATGCTGTCTTGAGTACACGACCGTTCAAAGATTCCCAGAGTGAATGGGGGTAATGCTGTAAAAATCTACAAAGAAAACAAATAGCAATTAAAAGTGATTATTAACTTTATAACCACATCAGAGATAGTATTTCAGACTTGGGATGAAATTTTGACACCACTGTTGTTAACAGAAAAGATCCTATTAGCTTCAGTGGGGCAGAATCCCAACCTCAGAATGTAACTTAATTTACCGTCAGTCCCATACGTGACTTTCAGTGATTTTTCTGTTATTGAGTGTAATTAACTCCTAAGCACAAAAAGAAGGCATACATGGTAATTTAAAGCTAGTTAGTTTAAAAGAATGGTAGTTAGCTTAAAAGAAATAAGTTGGTACCATAAGAATTGTAGTTAGCTTAGAAGAAAGCATGGTAGTTAGCTTAAAAGAAATAAGTTGGACATCAGTAGTTTGCATTATATCCTTAACCAGCTACCTTGGTTACATTAAAATATACCTAAGATCTGAAAAAGGAGAGCATACTCAGGATATAAAAATGTAATGGTGATCTGATTCTAACAGAGCTGCAACTCCGGAATCATGAATAAGTTAATCAAGGCTAATATTAGTATAAGTAAATGTAACTGTGCACAAGCACGTACACACATACACAGGGTAAAAACAGATGTGTAGGCTCTCTGACCCAGCCCAGGGCGGGAAACAGTGGTGGCCATTCTTTGGGTTAGCGGGCAGCACTAAAGAAACATGCCAGCCATAGAAAGAGCCATCCCACTTTGGGGGGGGGGGGGGGGAAGGGGGGACGGGGATGCAACAGACCTGCGGCAGCCACCCTGCCCCCAGTCATGATGGGTAGCCATGGTGACCAGCTATGACGGCCCGTGCTCTGTGGCAGGGATGTTGTGGCCAAACAGACACGTTGGCCTGCTGTGGCCCACGTTGACCTGTGTGGGCGGCCACTGGCCTGGAATGAGGGCCCGGGATCAGGTCTAGGACTCATTCTGGGCCAGCTGCCTACATGGCCCAGGGAAGTTCCAGGCCAACATCTGGTGGCACGGGAACACACGTGCTGTGAATTCTAGATCACAGCATGCCTGCATCATGTCTGTTTTCACCCACAGTTGCCTAAAAATAAATTCCTCTAAAATGATTAAGTCCCAACTAGTAAGCATTTATGGCTCAATCCTCTAAGAATTTATCTAGTTTCCATTTGAAGCTAGTTATGGTGCTGGCTTTCGCTGCCTCCTATGGTAACAGGTTCCACAACTGTATAGTCCGCTGAGTGAAAAGTACTTCCTTTTGTTTGCTTGAAAACTTCTGCCATTTAACTTCAGTGTCCCCATGTTCTCTTATTGTGAGAAACAGCAGACGACAGTTCTATATTTACTTTTTCCACACTGCTCATGATTTTATAAACTTCTATCATATCCCCCTTAATCACCTCTTCTCCAAGCTAACCAGCCCTAACCTGTTGAGTCTCTGCTCATATGGAAGTCAATCCATCCCTTCTATCATCCTTCATGCACATAGGCCCTTTTTACACAGACACTCTAACACCGATAAAATGGGTGTTATATTTTATTATACATGGTGCAGGGCAACACTGCAGCCCTGCAACATGTGCCCTTTTCACACAAGATGCCTCCACCCAGTTTCGCTGGGTGGAGATGGGTGGAGGCGTCTGTGTAAACACTGCGGGCGGTGGGTGGGGTGCAGTTTTAATGGGTGGAGATGAGTGGAGGTGTCTGTGTAAAACACCACGGGCAGTGGGTGTAGGTGCATGCGTGCTCCTGCACAACGCCCATCTCCACCCACCACTCACCTATGGAGCAATGGACTCCAATGCGCCCCACCTCCCACCATGACAGGCAGCCATGGAGGCCGCCATGGTGGTCAGCCATAGCAGACCCAATCCAGGCCAGGTCATGGTGGACTACAACAGGCATGATAGTCGACTCTTGCCCGCTCTGGCCTGGTTGGGCAGATCATAGCTTGGGCTGTGATCCCGGAAGTCTCTGGGATTATAGTCTGGGCTCACCGCTGACACACCTGAGAGCAATCACAGGCGAACATCTGGTGGCACACCAACAAACGCGCAAGCGGTTCACAGGCTAAAGCGGGCCACCGTCACGTTTGTTAACACCCAAAGTTAAGACTAAGGTCACTAATCTGCACTCCATGAAAACACTACACCAGAGGTGGGAAACCTGCAACCTGTGGGCCAAATCTGACCCACGGTAGGCTTATATTTGGCCCCTTTCCATTTTCTGGATCTGGTATGTGTATCCAGTTCCTACCCTCAAACATGGAAAGAGTAAGCTCAGGGGAGGGAGTAGAGATCAAGAATACGGCATGGATCCACAGCATAGACCCACTGTTTGGATCTTCCCCTCCTTTCCCCCCATCCTGAGCACGCCCTTTATGCATCCCTGCCCCAACTCCTATCTGGCCCACAGAGCGTGTGCTAATTTTCAAGGAGGCCTGCAGGAAAATAAAGGTTTCCCACCCCTTCTCTACACCATAGCATGGATTTGGGTTTTCTCCATATATTTGTTGACATTTATCATCTTTTCTGAAAAATGCAGACACTGGGTGATTTCAGATGTGATGGGGCGCCTATTGGCCCCGTCACAGAATCACCTTTTGATTCCCCGCCAGAATCAAAATGGCTCGTCAATAGACGAGCCGGCTGATTCTGGTGGGGAATCGGGGGAGGGGACGGGGCTGCGCGGTGCAATGTGCAGCCGCACAGCCCCGCCCCCCCCACGCTCCCCAGTCCGCCTGCCCTCCAGGAGACGGGAGGGCGCAGCGGCCAATGCGTCCGCTGCGCCTGATTCTGTCCCAGGGTCTGGACCACAGCCCAGAATCGGCGGCAGTAACAGATGTTACCAGCTGCCAATTCTGGGCCGTGGTTCAATTAACCACGCTTTCAGAGATGGTGCCCGGACCATCCTCGAAAGTGTGGTTATTTTGCTCACTGCTGGTGGTTCACCGTGGTGAACATCTGGCGGCGAGCAAACACACGTTATGCGACCATCCGCCACCACAGGGGACTGTCCATGGTTGACCGTGATCGCGTAACATCTGAAATTACCCACTATTACTGGCCATACGTGAAGAAACACAAGGCAAGTATTCTGATTCTACCATACTTACACAAGTTGAGTAATGCTGCAAAACAAGTATTTGTGGAGAGGTATATTATTCATCATCCATAAGGGCAGCTGAACTGAGCCCAAAGCTGTCTTTTAAGACTTGGTCCTGCTAGTTACTGAGCACCCACAATAAACCACAGGACTGGGCTCTCAGTAACTCTCTGGACATAAGGTAACAGTTGTTTTAAGGAAACACTGAACTGCCCTATCAGTCTCAAGAGACTCAATAAGTATCGACACTGAAATCTAATTATGATAATTGCTGGCAAATCTATTTCACTGCTGACAATTTTATTAGTTATAAAGTGTTTCATCCACTGCAGCTGGCTTAATTTGAACAACAAATAAACAAAAAAAAACACCCCACAGGAATAAACTTAAATGCTTTAAAGAGACAAATAACTGAATGGGAGAGCTAGAGAGAGAAATGGACTATTCATTAACAGGTGAGAGAACTAGAAAGAAACAGGAAGTCAAATATGTCTGTGCAGGCATGTTGAAAAAAACTTGGTGGGAGGGCTGATACATATTGGTAGCTGGGCTTCCCCTCCCCCAAGTTTTGAAATCAGTTTCTGGTGATCATGCTGGTACTTTATTTATACACATTACTTGTAATTACTATTTCACCTATCCTATTTTAATGTATATTAACAAAATTCTTTTAGTTTTGGTGGAGGACCCTGCATCTTGTGGTCTGGTTCAATTGTATTCCAATTTCCTCCATCTCAGCAGACCTGTGTCCATGGGAAAGTCTACTGAGAGGAACGCAAGACTTCAGTGCAAATGTAGGAGTACAGGATTTTTAAAAATACGCCGAAGCAAGGGGATAGAAAAAACAGAAAGTTTAAAAATCAGTAAAAATAACTGGACAAAATGCAAATCGTTCCTAACTGAAAGAGGCCGAAAGTGTCTTTTGGTTAAAACGGAGAGATCTGAGAACTGGGCCTGTCTCGGTTTCTAATTCTCAGATCTTCTGTTCCCACTGAGGTCAATGGGAATCCTCCTATTGACTTGAATGGGAAGAGAGGGAAACCTCCCTCACCCCACTCCTGGCCTCAGAGGGTGGGAATCCATTACCCATAACACCCCCACGGGCTTGGCTTTACCCACCCCCAATAACCAGGGCCCCTGTACTTTACTTTCTGTTGCTGGTCCAGTCTGGAGGGGGGTGGTCACAGTCACTAGCTGGGCTGTCGGCTGGGCCACTGGTTCCACTACTGGCGGCTGTGACTCCTCCGCTGCTGACTGGTGTCGGGAGCCGGCTCCACTGCCAGGCTGCTAGGCCTTCTCTGCTGTCTGTTGGTGGAGAAAGCCTGGCTGCCTGGATGCAGAGCCAGCTCCTGCCACCAGTCAGCAGCAGGGGAGGCCCATCCACTGGCAGCGGAGCCAGCTTCTCTGCCGGGCAGCCGGGCCTTCTCTTCCTTCTTCTTACAGGTCCAGAGCTTGAACATGCTGTCGCCGGATCAGCAGCAGTGCAGTGCACATGCGCAAAATGGCCACCGAGGTCATTCTGCACATGTGCAGCCCTAATCCAAAATGGCGCTGGCAGCATTGGCGCCATTTCGAAAGAGGGCAGCTGTTCTATGCATGCATGGGGATCCATTCTACCTCTTCCCCTGCTGGCTGGTGACAGGAGCTGGCTCCACAGCTAGGCAGCCGGGCCTTCTCTACTACCCCACAGCAGAGAAGGCCCAGAGGCCTGGCAGCGGAGCTGGCTCCCGATACCAGCCAGCGGCAGAGGAGGCCTGGCTGCCAGTAGCGAAGCCAGTGGCCCAGCTGGCAGACCAACCAGTGGCCATGACGCTAACATATTGTATTTTAAAATCCCCGCACATTGTATTTTAAAATTGTCAAAAAATATTTTTTTATTGATTGTTGTTCACCGCCCCGGGCTGCCCTATGGGCAGGAGGGGCGGGATATAAATTTTAAATAAATAAAATATAAATAAAAAATAACCCTCCAGACTGGACTGGCAACAACAGTAAGTAAAGTACAGGGGCCCCAGGAGTTGGGAAATGCCGGTCGCCGGCGGGTGAGAGTGTCAGGGGTAATGGATCCCCACCCCGACCCTCCGAGGCCAGAAGTGGGGTGGGGCGAGATGCCCAGGGGTTTTTTCGGTGGGCTCCACTGTGTCTCAGAAGGTTTTCAATGGGAAGGAAAATTTCCCATTGACTTCAATGGGAAAAACAACCGACACCGATATATCTGATACCGATAGGAGATCCGAGACACAGGGGAGCCGAAACCGATACCAATATTTTGCCTGGAGCCCCACCCCTAGTATTAGCTATGGATGAGACATGCCTAAAAAGGCCTTGCATAGATGAAAGTGATATAAGGCCTCTAAGCACTAGCACAATACAGAACAAAAAGGAAGGCATGTCATGAAGATAAATGTGCTAATATTTTCAAGGCGCTTTTCCAAATACCTTTAGTTGGATTAAAAAGACTATCCAGGCTTCTGAAATCTAGGGCAGACCAACAAAGCCCCTAAAAAGTATTTGTACCTCATGATGTGTATGCAGATGGTTGGCTGAGATAAACTGTGCAGACATAAACAAAAATGGAATGCCACTGAGGTTCTGCATGTTATCAAACTGAGACATGGAATACTTACCACATTGTACAGACCAATGCACCATCGCTCAAATAAAATCTGCCCAGAAAATCCATTAACGAATGCAAACCAAAGCTGAAATAGAAGAAAGTTACATAGAACTTAGATCAATATTGCACTAAATGTTTCCATACATTGAAGAGACGAAGGGTGTGGAATGTGGCCCACCATCTGGAGACAGCTGCTTAGCATGCTCTAAAAATAATTATTGGCCGTGCTGGGCAGTTGTTCCCTTTAAAGTCCTGCATGTTACATAGAGCAATGGTGCTGATTATTTAAGTTAAATCACTGAGGTGATGGAACAATTTGTAATATCTGCATCATTACACTACAAAAATAAATGACTTTTAAAACTATTTCAAGATCCTTTATTATTGGCAAATTGCTAATGCACTCATCAAAGTTAGAAACTAACCTGGTTTCCATCAGGCAGTTTGTCAAATGTTGAAAATTTCAAGGTAAGCATGCTTTGATGGATGAATGGCTGGGTTTACAGTGTCCCACCCGACACCAGCTGGATAAAGGAACTCTTTCCCAGATTGCTGTTTTAATACTAAAAAAGTGTTGCAGAATCCATTGTGACCATCAAATCTGCTGCAATGGAAATGCCACTCGGAGGTTGGGAGGAGCCACCTGCCTTGATGCTGCTGCACACAGTGCCCAACCAGCCACTTGGCATGATGAAATGCACATCATGGTACAGTATGGTGTGAGAGGCTGCTACAGGAAGAAACATCCCATTTCTCTGTAATCTTCACCAGCAACATCCCTGTTCCCTATACATTCACTAGTTAAATGTTTTGCTCAATGGGTGTCTTCACCCACCCATGGACAGCACCCACACCTCTGCTCCGCCTCACCTCTGGGTGGGACATCTATTTAAAGGCTGCCCACCAGATGTGCAGGCGGAGTAGATGCAGGGTAGGCTGTCCGTGCTCTGGGGCAGCCCCACTGGTGGTGCTCCTGAACATCCAGGAGCACCGCCAACAGAGTGGGCAGCCCAATCTTGGAACACCGGCTGGAGGCAGGGCTGTGGTATGTCTGTCCGGTGGACAGCTGCTGCAGCCCTGCTCTCACCCAGAGATTGTAGAGTTGTAGGCAATCAGCCTGTAACTCTATAGTATAGGGGAGGTTGATGCTGTGTGGGTGGACTGTGGGCCGCAAAGCCGCCGGGTCTGTTTAAAAAACGGACCCAGGCGGGGCTGCAAGTAGGCACACATGCACCTCCAGATTTGCTCTAGAGCTGAGCACCCCCACATCCGTGTGAACATACCCAATGTCCCACATCTCCAATGAAACAATTCTAGTTCAGAAACTTTGAAATTAAAACTCAAAGCCCTCCACAAGATTGGCTCAGGCTCATCAGCACTATCGTCTCTGCAGTCACTACCTCTTGTAGCAGTTACTATGCCTTCAGAGAAATGGAGATGCCACCCACCAGGGCCGGCCTTAGGATTTGCGGGGCCCAGGGTGAAAATAAAATGTGAGGCCCCTGGTGGCCCTTCTCTGCAGTTCCCTGAAGGTAGTCATGTTTGGGGCCCCACTGAGAGAGAGTGGTGCCCCCACAACCTGTTCTGGTGAAAACAGAGGTCACTGCGGGGCCCTTAGAAAGAACGGGGCCCAGAGCAAGCGCCTTAGGTCGCCCTATGGTAAGGCCGGCCCGACCACCCACAAGGTTTGTTCATGTGAGCAGGAGCGCTGGCCAATGACTATAGAACTCATTTTATGCAGAACAAGATAAGTACCTCATTTCTTAGATTTCACTGAATAATATTTATTGGCTAGGCCAATGAAGGGGAAGGCAAAGGAACAGAGTCTTGAGAAACACAGATTTACAATATGCTAGAATACCATGATGAGGAGCACTGGATAGATAAGACAGACAACTACGAGCAAGATCTTCTTGACAGAAAAATAGCAACTCACTTACACCAACAGCTCCAAACCTTGCAGGACTGGCCTAATTCAGAACTCTGTAAAATCCTTATTGAAAGGTTTATGCAATATCACTGTTTAGCCAGTCAGTTTAGCACGAAGTTGCTGGAGGATGTTTTGGACTCCTCCAAATATTGTCTCCCCTTAGAAAAAGTTTACTCTTGCTTTGCTACACAAATGTTATTTGTAGCATTTCAGTGACTTTCATGGACTAAATTTTTGTATCAGTTGAAGGTGCTGGGAGCTTTATGGACAAAATCAAAATCTTTTGAAACCTCTTCCAAACCTAAAATAGTAACTTTATTGAAATAATCCTCTGTTGGTTAATCAAACCCACTTGTTTTCAAGGGAGCTACTATTTAGATGGGCCAGAACCAACAAAAACAGAGAGCTTGTTTTGTTTTAAAATAGCATTTTAAAATCCATAAGTTACTTAGTTTTCTTTTGGCATACAGGTAAAAATGAGAACATGCAGTATTTCCAGTGCTTATATAAGCTTACTTGCCTTACACTATTGCTAAGCATGGGTCGGGGTTGTTATAGTTATGACATATTACAGAAGAATGGTTATGCTTGTCTTTTGCAGGATTTTATACTACCAAATGCCAATCAACACAACAACGAATTCATGGTCTGCTTCCTTAGTATCTTACATGTCACGGACTACAAATCATGGAGTGGCAAGTGTAAAAAAACAAAAACAAACATATTTATTTTGAAACAGACATAAGTCATAAATTGCACTTTGTAGCTTGCTACGGACTAGTCGGACATAGACACCATGTTTTACTCTTTGAGGTCAATGGGGGAAAACAACCTTCTACCATAATGTTCCTGTTAATAAGAAATACTAACTTACATTTAAAACTGTGCAAGCCAGCAACTACCCATGCCTGACTCAGACTTGGTGAGTTGGTAGGAAAACTTGCCAAGTCTGCCTTAGCTTGCCAAGCTCCTGGGGTTTGCAGGCCTTGACTACAGCACTGCTATGAGCAAACGGACCCAGAGTTATTAAATGGCTTTTCCAAGTTGGAAAAGGGACCTTTTTTCAATTTAACTATTGCCTGCCTGCCAGAAAAGCTGGAATAGCTAATTTATCGTCTAGTTACAGAGACGTACATTCATGCAACATAAGGAGCCTGACTTAAACACAAGGAAATACCGACTTAAGGCTGAATCCCCAGGTTGACATTGCATCATTACCTCACCTTCTTATGGCTGATCTAGAGGACATTCGAGATCACTGGTTAGCATTAGGTACTGTAATGTCTAAGGAAAATGGAGCATGTTAAAGGAAGAATCAGTCCACATTTTCATCTTTAAAATGGAGCTGCACTCTATTTGCTGGCCCCCACTTTTGAAAATACGTGGAAATGTTATGCGAACACTTGCCCACTAGGGAAAGAAACCAAAAGCTGATTTCACAGAGGCTGTTGAATGGCCAACAGATGGTAATAACTTTGTCGATCCTGACTTGAGCTGGGTGGAAGCAGGTGACCTAGAGGTGAAAGGCTCAATATCCCATTACTACTATTCTGAGCCATACAGTCTACCCATCTGCTTGGGGTGTATTTTAAGAAGAGTCAGTAAAATTTTCAGAAAATATTCTCACCCAAACAAGTTTGCAGGCAATTTTAATTTCATTTCATTGCCTTATGCATAATGATTACTGCAATATTATTACTTGCAATAGTGGGAACTAATTTATTTAAGTGCTTTAAGGCACTGGATAGCAAATCATCTATTCTAAATGTGTATATTTATGATGTCTTGATAATAGACAGCTTAACTAGGACTAGAAATGTTTTTCCCAATCCTGCTAAAGGGCATGGAAAGCTAATGTTGTCAGGGTATCATCAACAATTGCCACAGGCACCAATTATAGACAGAATGGATGCGTTTACTATACAGAGAATGGATGAGTTAAATTCTCAAAATATCCTCTCTTACCACACTCAGCTTGTATGCTGTTACCAAATAAGCTCATTTACAGTTTGCCTAATAAAGCAGGTTTATCTCCTATGCAGTTCATTAATAATGTATACTGATTAAAATCTTCTTTGTTGCAGATGTATCAACTCAATGAAAAACTAATTCCTACCCAAATGCACATAGCCCTAAAATAATCCCTTCATTAGAGTATATACAGCACCAATTTTATAATATAGGTAGAGAAACTTTTAAAAATAAGATTTGACAGGGTAGGCACGGCTGCCTGAGATTCACTTGATTTGCTAAGGAATATTTATCTTGTTATTATTTTCTTTGTGTATTAGCTGTGAACAAGACGGGGAAATGTTTTTTCAGAAGAAGGAAAGCATTGGTTTTCTAAGCCAACCCACCCATATAAGTTGATACAGAGTGGTAACTAGAAATCAAAGGTAAATATAACACATTCCTAATCTATACTGGTTGAGTTCCTAGATAAGAATCTTACCCTACGAAAGTTCATTTAGGTTCTTCTCAGTCCTTGATGTAAGCGACTGGGTCTTCAGTCTTAGAGTTGCTAGAAAGCAAAGTCTTTCCCCTCAGTCCATAATTCCAGCAGTGTTCTTGCTGGCAGGCAAGATGGAGATGAGTTCTCAACAGTCACTCCCCAAGAGGTAGCGAAGATGGCTTAATGGTCCTGGCTTAAATAACAATTCTGAGTCCTTTGTTTCTCCTTCCTGCCTTGGAGCCTGCATGGTTCGAATCACGTAGGCAAAAAGCAAACAGGAAGGTCCATTTGCATCTCCACCGGTGTCTGTCTGGCTGTGGGGTGAATCCACACTCTTTATCTCTTTCCATTTCCTGGAGTTTTGTCAGTGTTACAGTACATGACTTGAGTATTACAGTCTCAATTGTAACATTACATACATGTTGATACTTTTGCTTTACATATTTACTAGGCTTGTAGCCTACGTGTAGGCCAGTATCATACGTGTGTGACTCTATGTTCCTTCATGACAGACTCCCCATAAGAACGCATGTGGAGCGGACGCGACAGAGTCCCGTAACATGCTTAGACTGGTGTGTCCCTGCGTGATAGTGCGTCTGCAAGCACATTCTGTTTACCTTTTACGTGTTCAATTCTCATGTCAAATTCCTGCAAAAACAGGCTTTCGCTTGAGGTAGCTGCATATTCTCCCAGCTACCTCAAGCGATGAGAGCCGAGGCAGCTGGGAGAATATGCAGATGAGTTGCAACCTCAGCAGTTCTTGGCCCGCTGTTAATGGTCTGTCTCCTCAACATCAAGCCTCAACTGATACCTTATTCCAGACTTGTTCCTTTCTTCTGGCTTCAGGCTAGGTCATGATGCTAAAATGACCTTGGTGGCACTGATAGATAATTTCCTCATGATGAGGAAACAACAGTGCTGATACTCCTTGATCTATCAGTCGCATTAGACTTCAGTGACTACGAGGTACTGCTGAAATCTCTGTTTCTTCTGGCAGGAGTTGTCTAAATCACACTGACTTGGCTTTGCTTATTCCTGTCTAAACAGGTCTAAGAGCTTTCACAATAGGTGACTTTTCCTTTCCAAGTGCTATGATGCATTGAGTCTGGCAGTGCTACGTTCTGTGTCAGGAAAGAGGGCGGATGCAGCCCTGGTTCAGGGTAGGCACTCACCAGAGCCAAGAAGGAAATCCAACTCAAGTTGGCAGTCTGAGGGAATGGGCAGGTGCACTAGTGATGGTAGGAACTTGTAGGCCAAGGGCTGGAGGGAGTGGAAGAACCAGGGATGTGGTGCAGGAATCCAGGAGCAGAAGCAAGATGCAGGACAGAAGCTGAATCAGAAAACTCAGGAGCTGGCACAAGATCCAGAGGCTGAAGCGGGCACTCAGGAGCCGGAGCAAAATGTGAAAACAAAGGCTGAAGTGGGGACTCAGGAGCAAGATGAAGAAGCAGAGGCTGAAGTGGGGACTCAGGAGCTGAGCAGGATGTAGGAACAGAGGCAGGTTAGAGCAGGGGATCCACACAGTTGGGAAACTAATGATGGAAGGAAAGGCTGTCTTCCCTGAATACAGGGGCAGAGGAAGTTCGAGGAACTTCCTGATCCCTCCCCCTTTGGTCGCAGGATGGCTCCTTACTGTCCATAGCTGTAGCACACGGCGTGGTGTGGTCCGGCACCATCCTGACAGGTGGATGGCGTCTCAGTACCTGGTGCTAACTGTGGTTTGATGCCATTCCGGCTGGTGGATGGTGTCTCCACACCTTCTTGGGAACCACAAGCAGGGAGACGTCCACGACAGCGGGTGGTACAGGTGACATCCTGTCACCATTCTGATAAGATATATGCCATTAGGGAGCATCATGAGCTGATGCAAGTTGTAATTCCAGCAACAGGTTGGGGTGGTACACAGTTCTGTGCATCTCTGGCATCCAGCACAGAGCATGGTTTCCCAAATATCATGGGATATGGGAGCATAGGTGAAGTAATTAATCTAGAAAAGACAGCATTGATTCTAGTTAGAAGAAGGAAGTGCTTTCAAGAGGTTGTGACCTCCACAAGATAGAAAAGGGCATCTATCGCTGAGAGATAAGACAGTTCACAATCTTGTAACAAGCCTGACTTCTTTACTGGCACAGGACACTCAGATCACAGAATCACAAAGTGTGCCTTCTTCCATGTCCATCTAGATGTTGACTTTGGTCTATTGTAATTCACTATGTCTGGATCTAGATATAATTTGTGGAGAAGGCATGACTGGTAGAGGAAGCACTGGTTATGTCCTGAGTGTGATGAGCTACAAAAGAGTATATTACAATAGTGCAGGGGTGGACAAAATTTCCTAATCCCAAGAGCCTCATTCATTTACCACAATGGGGCCAAAGAGACACATGTGACTATAGAGCCACAGTTTTCCCACTTCAATAGTATTCTACAACTTGTTCTGGTCCTTTGTTCCCTACCAGAAGCCCTGTATGATTCTGGTATTGGTCCACAAAAGCAATCAGTGGGATATGCCCAGACTATTCTGAGAACAATTTCTTCTGGAACCTCCCGCAGCAGATAATATCCAATGGATACTATCACTAACAGACATAACATTATATAGACATAGGATGATAATAAACATAATGGGGGCCTACTATGGCCTGCCTGGGTCAGAGACTCCCCATCATGTTTATTACCAGGCTGCCAGATGTGGGCCTGCTGCTGCCCTGGCCTAGGTAGCTGGCTGGCCCAGATGTGGTCCCACAGATGATTCCAGGCCCAGGTAGGCTATAGCAGGCCTACACGTCTGTTTGCAGCCCCAACCCCCACTGGGAATTGGGGGCCACTATGACAGGTAGCCATGGCTGCCCGCCCATGACTGGTTGCTATGGCTGCCTGTCATTGTGTGGGGCGGGGCTTCCTGACTGCATATCTGTTCTGTTCCCCCACCAGGTAACGGGGGAAGGCTCACCAGCCAGCTTGGTCAGGCGCACATTTGATCTGTGCCCCAACCTGACCCCGCCAGGGCCACACACCCCTCACAAAGTATGTAGCCGGCACACATTTATTTTCACCCATCGCCCTGATATAGACAGAAATTTCAGGGAGACAGAAAAGGAGTTTTCTGTGTGGCTGCCTAGTAACATGCAGTAGAGAAGACTAGCAAAATTAGAATTTTCAAATTATCATTCTCCAAAAAACCAACCCCAAAGAAAATATGGCAGTCCATTGGAATGATCCACCATATGGATTCTTAGTTCTGCAGAGAAGCGTGGTGGATTGTTGATCTGAACATTGATTCAAATGCATGATCTGGACATGTGAAATGTTCACATGAGAAATTAAGTTCATAGTAGGAAAATAGAGTAATCAGAAACTCGGCTGCATAACTTAGGCCCTTTTTACACAGACACTCTAATACCCATAAAATGGGTGTTACATTTTATTATACATGTTGCAGGGCACCACTGCAGCCATTCACCATGGGCCCTGTGCACACATGATGCCTCCACCCAGTTCCTCTGGGTGGAGATGGGTGTTGGCCGGTGGGTGGGGAGCATTTCCCTGGGTGGAGATGGGTGGGGGTGTCTGTGTAAACATCACTTTCGGTGGGTGTTGGTGAGTGTTTGCTCCTGGCCAACACCCATCTCCACCCACACCCACCCA
>QEPC01007715.1:1513536-1525456 GCA_003113815.1 Sphenodon punctatus | reverse complement strand
GGGGGGGAGGGGACAGGACAGCCCACGTGGCTGCCCTCTGCGTTCCCCCCCCTAACCCCCAACCTCACAGGTAGATGTCTTCTCCCCGCAGGTGTCCGGCGGGGATGAGGAGCGGCAGCGGCGGCCCCAGCAGTGGGACTCGGTGGCGGCAGCGGCGGCGGTGAAGCAGGCGGAGCCTCCAGAGCCCCCCCGCAGCAGCAGCAACGCAGGCAGGTAGGTGGTATGAGCTCCTGCGGCTCAGCCGCTGTCCCTGGGGCTTTATGCCCCCGCTACGTCCGGGTGGGGGAGAGGGGACAGGACAGCCCACGTGGCTGCCCTCTGCGTTCCCTCCCCCTAAACCCCAACCTCACAGGTAGATGTCTTCTCCCCGCAGGTGTCCGGCGGGGATGAGGAGCGGCGGCGGCAGCAGCGGCGGCGGTGAAGCAGGCGGAGCTGCATGACCTGGCAGGGGTTCACAGGACTGCTCTTGAATGGCTCCACTCATTCCTGGTTGGGACAACCCACAGGGTGGTGATGGGTAGTGGCTCATTGTCGCCTTGGGAGCCCCCTTGTCACTACTCCTGTTCGATGTGTATCTGAAATCCCTGGGCGAGGCTGTACGGGGATTTGAAGTGAAGTGCCATTAGTATGCTGATGACACCCAACTCTCTCTCTCTTTTTCATCTGACCCAGGTCTTGCAGTCTTGGTGATTACCCAGTGCCTGGCTGCCATTGGGGACTGGATGTGGGTGAGCTGATTAAAGCTGAATCCAGACAGACTGAAGTGATGATGGCTGGCTGGCCATGTGATCTGGAAGAGCTTCTGTTATTGATGGGTCCAGCCTTCTTTGACCACTCAGGTTCACATCTTTGGATCCACGGCTGCACCTGGATTGCCAGGTTGTGGCGGTGGCCAAGAACCCTTTTCACCAGTTACATTGGGCAAGATGGCTACGACCTTTGTTATCAAATTTGGATTTGACACCGTCATCCATGCCTTTGTAACCTTGAGGCTACACTACTGGAATGTGTTCTATGTGGGGCTGCCCTTGAAGACTGTTCGGAAGCTGCAGCTGGCGCAGAATGTGGAGGCCCATCTTCTATCAGGGTCAGGTCGCCAAGAGCACATTACATGAGTGCTCCAGCATCTGCACTGGCTACCAATAGCTTTCCAGGCACAATCTGAGGGCTGGTTTTGATTTATAAAGCCCTAAATGGTTTGGACCCCAGGTATCTGAAAGACTACCTCCTCCCTCATGTCCTGTTGCGGCCTCTGCGGTCAGCCGGAAGGGCCCTCTTGCAGGTACCATCTGCCCGTGAAGATTTTACAGTTAGGGCACAAAGAAGTGTTCTCAGTAGCTGCCCCATGATCATGGAACTCCCTCCCCTTGGAGATTCATTTATGCCAGAGCCTACTCATCTTCTGGAAATGTTACAAGACCTTTTTACTTGGCAAGGTGTTGGCAGGCAGGGATAAGATTGGGGGGTTAAGGGGAAGGGTTGGAGGGTAAGGGGACCTTTAGATGTTTTTATTGATTGTAAGTTGCCCTAAATCTTGATGGAAAGGGTGGCATACACATTTAAATGAATTAAACAAACAAACAAACAAAGAGGGTTAGCGTTTAATAAGAGACTATAATATGAGTTAGGTACAAAGAACTAAATTCTGTCTGGTCAACAGAACAACTAGAATTTTAGGAGGGGGGGACATGCCTTGATCTGCTCGGACCATCTGCCCTGATGCCCTGTCCTTCCATTCCCAGTTTTGCCACTGATAGACTCCAGCTGTGCTAGGGAGAGCAGGAGGAGGAGGAAGATTAGAAACAGTAGGTGGGGGGCACAGCATGGGTCCCCTTTGTTCCCCCCCCCCACTCTTCCTTGGCTCTCAGGCTCCCTCTCACTTGTCTTTTATTGGCACTCCTATTTCTGCCACTCTCCTTCCCTTCTTCCCTCTCTCCCCCTTCCTGCTGCCAGGTGCTTGAGGGTTGGGGAAGTGGGGGGAGGGGAGATGGGAGGTAGTGTGATGTCACACTTCATTCTGCCCAACCAGCAATAAAATCCCTGGGTGTGTCTATAACCCAGTTTGGGTTGTGACTCTGTGTCAGGCTGACACTATGGAAAGGGAATAATGTTCAATCTCTCCAACTTGTTGTCAATCACCTATGGATTGATTTATTTTTACAACGCCTTAACTCTGTCCTTTACATTTATAGAAAATCTATAAACTTTATAAAATTAAATTCTATAGACTTTATCAAATTTACATTTATAGAAATGGTAAAGTAATAAAAATGCATTGCTCCGCAAAAAGACAGAGTTGAGGCATTGTGAAAAAAATTCATAGGTGACATAATAATAAATAAATGACCTCTGAAGAAATAATGTGCTGTAATTAGTGGCAAATAATCCACGAAATAAGCATGTCTGGTAAATATGGTACAGTAATGAATTAAGTACCTATGGTGTATTAATGTTGATGTTATGCAGTGTAGATAATGAAGTGCAAATAATTTCTATGTTGTTTAGCATTCAAGTTTCATTATATTGTTGTGTGTTAAATGTGTTTTTAAATGTAAGTGTAATTTTCATGGTTTTTGGTGTTTAAGTTTTGTTAAACTCTTATTTTGGTGAATGTTTTTTGTAATGTAAATTTTGTTTAGAATCGGTCCTGTCTACCATTTTTTAAAAACCGTATGATATGATATAATTCCTTTGATATGAGAGTTTCCTTCCCCTGCAAAGTTGTATCCTACCTCCCATCTCCCTAATGTTTACCCCTGCATAGTTCTTAATTTGCATTTACTGTTATGTATTGATTCTTCAGTGTTTTTAAATGTCTGAAACTGATGTTTTCTCTCCCAACTGTCCCCTCCTCCCAATCATTATTTTCTTATATACATGTGCCCTTCATTACCTCCGTCTATAGTGCTGTCTTGCTTTGGGCCTGAGGAAAGGCCCTGTGTGCCACCAAAGCTTGCACACTCTCACCAACAGTAGCTGGTCCAATAGAAGATGTCATCCAAACTACTTTTGTCTCTATTATGCATGGAGATTTTTAGACATTGAGCTAGAAAGGAAATGGTTTAATATTTTATCTGATAGACCAGGGATAGGGTCCTATTTGGCCCCTTTCCAGTTCCCTGGATCCAGTTCCTAACGCTGAGCACTGAAAGACTGAGCTCAGGGTAAGGAAGCAGAGATGAGAGTATGTTTTATTTATTATTATTATTAATTAATTTTATTTATTTATTTATATAGCACCAGTGGTGTATCTGGCACTGTACAATCAGTAGTAATTGTAAACAGGTCCCTACCCCAAGGGGCTTACAATCTATGACCCTTTTTAAATGGGCCACAAGTGCAGGGGGGAAGGGTGTGTGCGCCGGTGCGGCGGCGGTGTGGCTGTACATGGGCGCACACCCATCTCTACCCACCTCCACAGATGGCATGATCGCCTTTTTGGCCAATTGTTCTGTGGGTGGGCGATGGGTGGAGGTGCATGGGTTGTGGGAGCGCGCATGCACGCTCACTCACCCACTGCGGCCATCACACGGGCAGCTCCTGCTCATGCCCATGCAGTGGATCTGCATGGGCATGAGTGGGCCTGTCTCATGTAAAAAGGGCCTAAGAGAGACAAGGAAGGGGGAGATGAGGGAGAGGTGAACATCAGGAGGCAAGGATACATTCATGAGGTTGCAGGTGTATGAGGCTACAACCTTTGTGATCAGATTTGGATTTGGGCACCATCATCCATGCCGTTGTAACCTTGAGGCTACACTACTGCAACGTGCTCTATGTGGGGCTGCCCTTGATGACTGTTCAGAAGCTGCACCTTATGCACCGCAGTTCCCAACTTTCATGTGTGCTGTTCATGTTGTACTGATTTTCAAAGTGGCCCCTAGGAAGGAAAATGTCCACACACACCCCAGTGAAAGACCATACCCTAGAAGTTAACACTGCAGTGTTAGATTGGATATAAGCATAAATCCTGGGTGTGGAACTCGATGTATGACCTTCAGTCTCACAAATGAGATGACTACTCACTGTTCTATACTGACCGGAAGTTAAAGGTGACCTTTATATCCAGTATATCCTAGTGATATATATATGTATCTATATATGATGACCTAGTATATCCAGCGCATGAACATTCTGAACCAATGTAGAAGAAGAAAAGAGGTCTTATTTATTTAATCATTTATACCCCACCCCATCCAGCCTCATGGCAGCTTGGGAAGGCTTACAGAAGTTTCTCCCCAACAGGTCATGGGAGATTTTGCTCTGCTGCTTGGAGATTTCATCACAAGTTCAAAAAATAAGGGAAATGCCTTATTTATTTATTTTTAAAAAAACACCAATGTACTAATCTTGCAATATTAGAACGCATTTAAATTCCTCTTTGTCTTAATCTCACTTTCAGTCATTCAGTATAAGCAACTGGAAATACAGAATATACCAGTTTTTAATGTTTTTATTTTTAAAAAAAGCATTTGGCAGGCGGGTTTAGAGTTGGTTGGGTTTTGGGGTATGGTTGTGGGGGAGGGTGGGTGCTTTGAGGTGAGTGTGGGAGTTTTTATTGTATGGATTTTTTTGTTTTATGTATTGTAAGTTGCCCCAAGCCTCTGTGGGAAGGGTGGCGTATAAATTTAAATTGTTTAAATTTAAAAACACCACCTTGTGAACTAATACAACTTTGGGTACTTTTAAACAGACAGCAGTTCTGCCTCTGCTCCACCGCACCCCCAGGTGGCCTGTCCGTTTAATGGCGGCCCGCCAGATGTGCAGGTGAAGCAGAGGCGGAGCAGGCTGTCCCTGCTCTGGGGTAGCTCTGCTGGTGGCACTCTGGAACATCCAAGAATGCTGTCAGCAGAGCAGGCTGGTCAAACCCGGGGCACCAGCCCGAGGTCGAACTGCTGTCTCTCTGTTCAGCGGATGGCTAGTGCAGCTCTGTTGCCCTGGACAACATCACAGAGTTGCGGGCAGCAGCCTAGAACGTCGGGTGATCTGCTCACAGCGCTATGGTGTGGGGGAGGAAGGTGCCATGTCATGTGGGAGGACAATGGGCTGTGGCAGACACCAGGTCTATTTAAACCCAACCCAGGCAGGTCTGCAAGTGGGCAGATGTGGGGGTGAACCTCCAGAGGAGCTCTGGGGGTGGCCAGTCCTGCGTCTGTCTGAAAATACCCCTTTTCTCTATGGAGCTGGATCCAGAATTTACATGTGTGTTATTTCACCCGTTGTAATTTCCATCCAAATAATTTAGGGATATTAAACTATCAAGGAAAATTAACATTTTAAATCTCTAGCTTTGGCTCTAACTGCATTTATTCTAATCCCTAGAGGCATTAACCAATCCACTTTTGCTGTCACTGTATTAACTATTCAGATAATTAAAAAAAGATGTCACATGCTTGTTTGCATTTGTCATCTTGTCAGTCAAATGTTTTTCCTTCTGCCACTGATGCAAACAACATGCAGAGCATGACCTCTGGCCTTTCAGTTGCCATATATATGTTATGGCTAATCCCTGGATTGCAGTAGGCTGAAAGTTCACTGCAAGAAACTGACCCTAGAGGGTTCTTCTTTACATTCTTCAGTTTCTTCCCATGCAGTTATTCTCTGCCTTGCTTGTCTGCTTAATGGCAGGCTCTAAATTTCACTGCTCCTTTTTAGATTTAGACTATATAGATGTGTAAACATGCAAACGGACCAGATGCATGGGGGGCCCCGGCCCTCTTATGCTGGAGGCCCTCACGTTGTAGAGTAATATGTGAAATGCTTAATTCAGCCTTGTAGGGATTCTTTCTTTTTCCGATAATTTGGGAAACGTGTTCTAAAATGAAGTTATGGTAGCTGTATTATACTAAAGCTATTTTCCTACCCATGGTCAGTCATCTTCCTCTTACAGTCAAATTATTTTACATTTTGCTGGTGTAGAGAGCATATGGCATTTTAATACAAATGCTGCCCATTTTTCCAGAAAGCAAACTCAGGAACCTAAGAACGTAGGCCAAACAATTAAGAAAATAGGAACCATAGTATAATGTGTAAAATAATTCTCATTTCAGCCCTTTGTGTGGCAATGATTGCTTGTATTTAAGAAATTTCTACATCTGTGGGGTGACATTTTTTCATAAATAAGAGATACTTCCTTGAGGGATTTAGTGTATGTTATCTGTGCATATGTTATCGTAATTATTTTTTTTACACTGTGGTAAGTATTTTCATAACAGAATAACTGCATACCAGTCTCACTGTATGATACATATATTAACTGATATTAAACCTTGAATCCATTAGTGAGTATTCACAAGTGCAAATCCATACTGTATACTATCAGAACAAAATGTTACATTACAAACACTAGTGTATGTGAAAAGTTACTAATTCCTCCCAGGAATAACCAGAAAATAGCTCATAATATAAGACATAGGGTATTTTCAGGCATTACGAGATCACGCTCAACCACAGTCAATTCCCTGTGGTGGGGAATGCCCTCGTAACGTCTGTTGGGGAACCGGAAGTTCCCCCCCAGATGTTAACCATGCTCAATCCCCGCCTGGAATCTCATTCACCACGCGATCGGCTGGACCGGCGGGGCCGGCGCTGATCACGTGGTGAATGAGATTCCCGGCGGGGATGAAGGGGCCCGTCATGTCTTGACGGTGATCACGGCCCGGAATCCCTGCCGGGATTCCAGGCCGTGGTCATTTCGGGCGGGCGGTGGGGGAGCGTGGGTGGGGGCGTGCGGCTGCACGTTGCACCACACGGCCCCGCCCCCTCCCCGATTCCCCGCCAGGATCCCCCGGCACGTCTGTTGGCCGTGCCAGAGTGATCCTGGTGGGGAATCTAAGGGTTGTTTCTCTGTATACTGAAAGCTGAGATCACCCATTCTTTGCAAAGAGAAGGTGGACATGTTTATTTTATTTCTCCCCTGAAGCCATTCAGATCTCTTATGCAAAATGTAAACGCATACATTTTAAGCATATTGGTACTTTAGCACAACAGCCTCTATAGGGGTAGAAAATTGTTATAAATAAATAAATAAATAATATACTGAGCATTAAACTAACAGGAGCTACAATTAATTTCAGCATTTTACAAAGATTGTGCATCTCTGTCAGTAAAAACTGACTCTGTGAAATAATTACTACCTTGGCTAGCTTAAAAGAAGAAGTACATCAGCAGAAAGAAAGCTTGCTGCAAGCTATTCCAGTGCGATTGAATGTGTTCCTGTCATACCCACCTGCCAGTGGGCATTACAGAAATAGTCCTTATTTAAATTGCTGCATGCCTTGTGATGGGCTTGCTCAGCAGAACCACAGACATTACAGTGAAACCAGCTGCATTCCAGCATTCCCAGCAGCTAAAGAGAAATTGCCAAAATGGAGCTCTCCCCTCTCTCCCATACACTCCTCTTGTATTTTAAAACCTCATTTTTGAAAGTATTATTCATGTGGTCCCGAACCTCTTCTCTTTTTGATGTCATTACAAGACGTGGCTGTTCTGCTGGGCCTTTGGCGAGGGGGATGGATGAGGGTGGGTCTTTATTTACTTTCAGGGGCGGGGTATTTATTTTTATGACATTTTCCTGTTTTTGGCATTCCCCTTCCCCCCTCTTCCCCCGGGGTATGCTTTCCCCCCTTTTCTATTATTTTCTATTATTTTATATAGATTTTATAGGTATTTTATATATTGAAAGCCACCCCGACCTGCCTTGGCAGGAGGGGCGGCATATTAAATGCTTTAAAACAAAATAAATAAAATGAATGTATCTGGGCTACCCTCTTCTTTACCAGAGAAACATGTCTAAAAGTCTCTTGGAGAATTGATTAATAGTTTATGGAATGGTAACTTAGGCCCTTTTTACACAGACGTTCTAACACCCATAAAATTGGTGTTACATGTTGCAGGGCACCACTGCAGCCAATCACCATGGGCCCTGTGCACACATGATGCCTCCACCCAGTTCCTCTGGGTGGCGATGGGTGTTGGCCGGTGGGTGGGGAGCATTTCCCTGGGTGGAGATGGGTGGGGGTGTCTGTGTAAACGCCACTTTCGGCGGGTGTTGGTGAGTGTTTGCTCCCGGCCAACACCCATCTCCACCCACCCCCACCCATGGAGCAACCGGCCAACACTCATCTCCACCTTGAGGAACTGGGTGGAGGCATCATGTGTGCACAGAGTCCATGGTGATTGGCTGCAGTGGTACCCTGCAACTTGTATAATAAAATGTAACACTCATTTTATGGGTATTAGAACATCTGTGTAAAAAGGGACTTACAAGCAGCTTACATCTTCTTCAGACACAATGCAACAGTGACTGTTTTTCTTTCATTTCTGGAATTCTTAAAATATGCTGTACTAACAGGAAGAAATTTGTAAATGTCTGAAGGCAAATTTAATTCATTTGAGAAAGTAATTAATCCATCTTCTTTTCATAGCCAGAAACATTGGGTAAAAACAGATGTAACAATGGCCCACTGTGGCCCACTTTGGACCGGATGGCACTTGCACATGTGTGAAGGTGCTGCCAGATATTAGCTCGGGATTGTCCTGGGTCGTGTCGGTGGCTAGCCTGGGTTGTGACCTCAGAAAACCTCCAAGGTCACAGCCTGGGCTAAGGCCTGTCCAACCAGGCCAAAGCGGGCTATCGCGTCCATTTCCGGGACGCCAACTGGGCCTGGATTGGGGCCGCCATGGCTGGCCATTATGGTGGAGGGGAGGGGTGCTGGTCGCAGCACAGGGGCGGGACCGGTTGGCTACCTGTTCCTGGTTCTCCCTGCCTTCCCCAGCACCCTGGACACAGGCACATTTGTTCAGCGGCCCAACCCAGCCCGTGTTTGCTGCGGTTTCCCTCCATGGACCATGTTGGCCACTGCTGCACCACCATCTCATGTGTTTCTAACCATTGTTCATTCTACTTTTTAGAGATTACCACCGATGATGCACTGACCCCCTCCAAAGTACCAAAATTCAATAGACTGTTGGGTGCAATGGTTAGGACACCAATCTGGGAATGACTCACTGGTTTCAGATGAACTACTCTGTGATTTTAGGCATATTGCCTAATTTTTCTGTGCCTTAGTTTTCTCATCTGCAAAATGGGAGATGATAATTATTGTTTATCTTTGTAAAGTAATTGGAGTTGTCTTGATGGAAATGCTAGAAAAGTAAAACATTACTAATAATTTTGCAGTGAGCTTCCATTTTAATTCAAACCACTAAAATGATCTTAACCATATGCATCAAAAGGTTATCTCAGGAAAACTGGGTAATAGACCAGATGTCTGGTCTAAAAGTCATTTCTAACTCCTGTGTTTTCAAAACATTGCATGGGGCTTGAGCTGCATGACTCTGATTGACTTTAATAGGAGTCATGCAGCTATAACCATATGCACCTGCTTTGAAACTCCAGAGGTACTGAAGAGCTCTCTGAAGAGAGAGGGAAAGTTGTGTTTTTTCCTGCCTGAATCTTTTATCTTAAGAGCATCTACACCAAGAACACATCATACAATTTACCACACAAAACCAGCTGAAAGAGTTTAGGAGAATTATATTTGAGTCTAGTCAGATATGCTCTTAAATCAAACAACCTTTTTGCATTACACAAAGTTACCATGATACTATAAAACAGCCGAAACAAACAGCTATTTGCACCTTAGGGTAATTTCAAATGTAACTGGGCCACGGTCAACCACAGTAAATTCCCTGTGGTGGCTGTTTGTCCCGTTACATCTAAAAGATTCCTGCCAGATGTTCACCACGGTGAATACCTTGTGGGAATCAAAATAACCATGCTTCCGGATGTGAGTCCAGTGTCACAGGGTTGGGGCCCACTACCCCACGTTTCTGGGTTAGGTGACTCAGTTTCCCTCACTTGCAGCCCATCTGAATCAGTTCCCTCTCTAGCTGATCCAGTCCTGCAAGGGGAACTACACTTCTGTCACCCAAGCTCCAGAGACGACTCTCTCTCTGGATTCGCAAGTGCTTGAGGGCACAAGATCTCAGACTGTGTTTCCCAATGTGAGACAACAGAAAGCACTTCTTAGTAAAGAAGAAAGTTTATTGATTACATAAACAAAGATAGTTTGAACGCAGAGTGGCAAATAAAACAAAAGTAAATAACGCAATTCTAGTCCGTTTGAATAAGTCCCTAGTTAAAATTTACCCTACAGAAGTCCATTTCTCAGCCCGATGTAGTGGGGCTGGGCTTTTTTCCTTAGCTGGTTAGTCAGCAAAGCTTCTTCTCCCAACTGAGCCTAACTGAGCCTTAGGGAAAAAGTCTCCTTCCATTAAATGTCTTTTCAGCTTTCTTTGTTTGACTTTCTCACTTGGAGGACTCTGCTTCCAGACTCATAGGCAGGAAAAGATACATTTGCAACTGAATGGTTTCTGTCTGGCTCCTGCAGAGGTGTTGTCAGGCTTATCCGAATACACATTCGGCCTGGCTCTGTCTCTCTCCATTGCATGAAGTGAGTTTCCAGTTCTCAGCTTTTACATTACATACATGTTTAATCTTTACTTTTACATAACTGTTAGACCTGTAGTCCAGTATCTCTGTGTGACAGGCGGCCTCGCCTCCGGAAGCGTGGCTAGATTGGCCACGTTCTGGGATGGGCCAAAAGTGATGTCTGTACCGTTGGCCCATCCCGGATCGTGGCCCAGACCACAATACGGGATCAGGCACAGCGGCTGGATTGGCTGCTGTGCCCTCCCATCTCCCAGAGGGCAGGCANTCTATAGGGGTAGAAAATTGTTATAAATAAATAAATAAATAATATACTGAGCATTAAACTAACAGGAGCTACAATTAATTTCAGCATTTTACAAAGATTGTGCATCTCTGTCAGTAAAAACTGACTCTGTGAAATAATTACTACCTTGGCTAGCTTAAAAGAAGAAGTACATCAGCAGAAAGAAAGCTTGCTGCAAGCTATTCCAGTGCGATTGAATGTGTTCCTGTCATACCCACCTGCCAGTGGGCATTACAGAAATAGTCCTTATTTAAATTGCTGCATGCCTTGTGATGGGCTTGCTCAGCAGAACCACAGACATTACAGTGAAACCAGCTGCATTCCAGCATTCCCAGCAGCTAAAGAGAAATTGCCAAAATGGAGCTCTCCCCTCTCTCCCATACACTCCTCTTGTATTTTAAAACCTCATTTTTGAAAGTATTATTCATGTGGTCCCGAACCTCTTCTCTTTTTGATGTCATTACAAGACGTGGCTGTTCTGCTGGGCCTTTGGCGAGGGGGATGGATGAGGGTGGGTCTTTATTTACTTTCAGGGGCGGGGTATTTATTTTTATGACATTTTCCTGTTTTTGGCATTCCCCTTCCCCCCTCTTCCCCCGGGGTATGCTTTCCCCCCTTTTCTATTATTTTCTATTATTTTATATAGATTTTATAGGTATTTTATATATTGAAAGCCACCCCGACCTGCCTTGGCAGGAGGGGCGGCATATTAAATGCTTTAAAACAAAATAAATAAAATGAATGTATCTGGGCTACCCTCTTCTTTACCAGAGAAACATGTCTAAAAGTCTCTTGGAGAATTGATTAATAGTTTATGGAATGGTAACTTAGGCCCTTTTTACACAGACGTTCTAACACCCATAAAATTGGTGTTACATGTTGCAGGGCACCACTGCAGCCAATCACCATGGGCCCTGTGCACACATGATGCCTCCACCCAGTTCCTCTGGGTGGCGATGGGTGTTGGCCGGTGGGTGGGGAGCATTTCCCTGGGTGGAGATGGGTGGGGGTGTCTGTGTAAACGCCACTTTCGGCGGGTGTTGGTGAGTGTTTGCTCCCGGCCAACACCCATCTCCACCCACACCCACCCACAGAGCAACTGGCAGGGCCCATGGTGATTGACTGCAGTGGTGCCCTGCAACATGTATAATAAAATGTAACACCCATTTTATGGGTGTTAGAGC
>QEPC01007715.1:1495046-1507896 GCA_003113815.1 Sphenodon punctatus | reverse complement strand
GTCATGGAAGGGGACAGGGCTATTGAGGTGGGGTGGGGGCACCGGGTGATTGTGTACACAGTGGGGGAAATAAAGGCTGATGTCACTTGGTAGGCTCGCGATCCAGTTTGTGGGGGACAGGGCGGAGGGCCCAAGTGTGCAGGGGCATGGCCAAGGAACCGGGGGTGGGGCCCCCAGGGGTGGGAATGCCCTCACAACGGGCCCCCCCGGGCGATGTGGGTTGCCAGGGCGTTCCTGATCCGTTTGGCGTAACGGTACTCCCTGGGGTTCTCTGCGTTAACGTACATGGGCACGGGACCGGGAGGCCGGTGGGGCTCGGGGTACTCCAGGGCCGCCCCCTCAGTGTCGCAGACATTGTGCAGCACGCAGCAGGCACCGATCACCAGGGCCGAGGTTGTGACGGTGTAATCCAGCCGCCCAGCTAGACTCCTCCAGCGCTGCTTCAGGGCCCCGAAGGCACGCTCCACCACTGTGTTCCGGGCACCCCTGCCCCCCCTTCCCGACCTTTCCCTTGTGTGTGTGTGTGTGTGCCCGGGCGTGTGGTCATGCACTGTGTCCTGCTGCGAGTCCGCTTGGTGTGTGTGTGTGTGTGTGCGTGTGCTGTGTGTGGCGGCTGTCAGCCTGTTCTCCCTCTTCCCCCCTCCCTTCCCATTTCCCTTGTGTGGGCGTTCCCTTGTGTGCCTTTTGGCTTCGTTTGCCCTCAGGCAGCCATGTCTGTGTCCCACCCCTGCCCGGTGCCTTCTGGGCGTTTTGACCACGGCGGGGGTTCGGCTGCACGTCTGTTGTGCTGCCCCGGTCCGTGATGGTTCGGCCCGGTTCCTGGCCGTGGTCCAGGTCCCGTCACGGGGCGTGGTTGTGCTGTTCACACCCCCTGGGGGTTCACTGTGGTGAACCGCCCGCCCGTAACGTCTGAAATCACCCTATAACTCTATTTTTAAACCATTCAAACGCCCAGACATGATTAAATTGAGAATAGATTAGCCAGCTCAAAATTAAACTTCAACATATATAGTATATATCACACATTCAAAAGTTGAACTGGAAAACAATGAAGAAGCCTTAGTAAGTTTAACAAGGCAGAGGAAAGTGATAATAGAAAGTCATGCCATATGCATCAGATTATTTGTTTGTACAGTTGGTGCTATACTGAAATAATGATAAGTTGTGTCTACATGAGCAGTTTTTTGAGAAGCAGCTTGTTGCACAGCAGCTAGCTGTGAAATACACCACTGTGGAATGAGCATCTACGACGCACATATCCCTACGATGCACATTGCTATGATCCCACACAGCAATTCAGGGTTGCAAGGTTTCAAATGTTGGCAAGTTGCATTTGAGTGTTTACTATGATACACTGTGTACTTCTGGGAATACATTTTTGCCATAATTTCTTTCTCTCTGAAATTGCTCTGGTACCATTTTTTGGTCCATTTGCCACTTTGACCAATATGATAGCCTGATGGTTAAGTCCCACACTGATGATAAAATTGGGAGTGGTGTGGTAGAGGCTACCATGAGTATTCCACAGGAAGTCATACAGGGGCGCTTTGACTCTAGGAGCACAGACAAAGGCCCTTTTTACACGGGCCTTCTCCCACTCATGAACACACAGATTTCTTCGTGTTCATGAGTGGGCAAAATCTGTGTGAAGGATGCAGCACGGGCATGTGCAGTGAGTGGGGGTGCATGCGCGCTCCCACCTAACACGCATCCCCACTCACTCCCCCACTCATCCCCATGCACGGAGCAACTGGGGAAAACGGATGTTGCTCCATGCATGGGGATGAGTGGAGGGCGAGTGGGGATGCGTGTGTGGCCGTGTAAATGTCCCGCCCACCGCACACGCACCAGCACACACACACACACCTCCCACTTGGCAGCACCATGTAAAAATGGCCTCTAATTTTACTGATGCTGTGAAGGAATGCACAGATGGGGAAGGTACATAGGCCAATGTAGGCAGACAGTGTACAATCGGCTGGGGGCGCCCTTCTCAAGGTCCCTCGAGTTTCTTGGGGGGCAACGTTGGAGAGGGCATTCTCGGTCGTGGCGCCATGGCTATGGAATTCCTTTCTGGTTGAGGCCCATTTGTCCCCAGACCTCCCGTCTTTCTGTCGTTGCTGTAAAACCTGGCTGTTCTGCCTGGCGTTTGGTGGCGAGGACGGGTGAGAGTGGGATGGGTAGGGAGGTGTTTGACTTCAGATGTTTTAAAGATGTTTTCTATATTTTATATATTTGTATTTCTATTTTGTATTTACTTTATATTGTTAGCTGGCTCGAGCTGCCATAGGCATTTAATAAAATGTATTAAATTTTGCTAATAAATAAATAAATAAATAAATAAATAATAGTGTGAATAGACACTGGTGGAACAGACACCTGCAGTCAGGGACCCATGTTCTCCATTAATGGAAAAACAATGAACATGGGTCTCTACCTGTAGTGAAACCCTGCAGTGGATGGACTTGGAAAGACAGTCAGTGATCCTCAACACTATGGTGAATGAACTGTACACCAAACAGGAACCGACTCCAAAAAGTAAGAAGTGGCCTGGTGGAAGAAGCTTGGGATGGAATGTTGAGATAACCAAGAGTTGCTAAGTGATTTCTGGATTAGTCCAGCAATGTTTTTGGCCATTTGGTATTAGCTGAGAGAAACCTTGAAGCACCAGACCACAGACATGCACTGTTTGCAAAGTTGTGCTGGAGATTTGCAGGGCTCTGAAGAAAGTAGCCTTTTCCTGCATCATCCAGCTGCAATACTCAGAAGGTGCTGGTTTCAAGGATCAGGCCGACTCTCACTAGACAGCTGATGGGGGGGGGGAAGATGGAGGAGTCTGCCATCTGCCCGCACATGCCCCCTCCACATAGAACTGTGGGCAGCAGCCTCTCTAGGCTGCTGCCCACAGCTCTATGGCAGTTGCCAGGGCAACCTGTGGCTGGAAGCAGAGCTGCAGTGACTGTCCGCCCTTTAGATGGACCACTGCTCTGCCCCCGGCTTGTGCTCTGCATTTGGGCATCCTGCTCCGCTCGCAGTGCTCTGAGATGTTCCAGAGCACCACTAGCTGAGCTGGACATGCTCTGCTCCTGCTCTGTCTCACCCCAGGGTGGCCCGCCTTTACATGAACGGGCCACCTGAGTGTGGGGCAGAGCAGGAGTGGAGCAGATGTTGGCAACCAATTGAATGAGGAAAGGGTCTTAAAAAGCTGAGGTGGACCAAAGGTGCTCCTTTCCAGGTGACCTTGGGAATGTGTCTGAACAAGTGAAAACTGCCCAGACTTCATACGTCTACTTGTTCTCAGCAGCCAAGTGCTGAACAGCAACAAATTCCAGTAAAAGGTGGGTGTCATTTGCTCCTCTGAAACAACCCAAATCATTGTGTAGCAAATGTTTATGTGAACTCAGAAAATGCGTTTTGGTGAAAAGTGTGAACTGCTTCTCCAAAACATGTTTGTGTTGGCACATTCTCATCTGAAAAATTGTTAACAGCTTTTCTTCTTGTTATTTTGAGAAGACTAGCCTTTCCTTTTTAAAACACTGAAACCACGCAATCTGCTTAAGCAGTCACCATTATCAGGGAGTGATTAGCGGCACTTCCTGCAGGTACAGGTGGCAGCTCAGAGTTCCAAAGAAGAAACTCCCAGTCTTGTCATTCTCCGGGGAAAGCCGGGGAGTCACTGCTGCTAGAAAAAGAATAAAGGAAATAGAAACTGCATAAAACAGTAATGGAGGCCACTATAGGAAAAAAAAGCTAACAAGTTACAGAGAGAGTAAAGGGTGTGTGTGTGTGGTGAGGAGAGGGCTACAAAATACTAGGAGCAGTACAGCAGTCATTCATACGAGGTAGCAGTTAAACACTAAAATGCCAACAAATGAACATCTATGGAAGGCCATTAAAAAGTGACTTAAAGAATTAAACTATTTCAGACAAAGGGGTCCTTCCCTTCATAGGAAAGCAGTGACACTAAGAGACTTGGGAGTTATTTTGAATAGAAATGCAGTGTCACTCTAACTATACCACATACTGCCTTCACAGCTGTTACAAATTGGTAATTACTTAGACAATAAGGCACAAGTCTCGATAAAATTGTCTGCAGCACCATTTTTTAAAGCTTCCGGGAATAAGGAAAGTAAAAGAATTTGCCACTATCCTGTCTGAGACAATGTGCTGCACTCCTGTAGGCTTTAGCCAGTTTGACAGTTTCTCCTCACATTTCCTGCATTTCTTAAGAACCCTGGGCTCAAAAGGGACTCATTCTAACTAAAAATACACACATGACACATCCCATTCCACTCTGGTGACAATCTGTCATCCCGAAGGCATTCCCCAGCTGTCAGATTTGAATGGTATTGGAAAGGAACTGGCTAAATGTTCTCTGAACTGACATAAAATACAGGATGAGATCTTCCTACATTCAAATGATTTAAGTTTAGCACACTTCACTGTTGAAGAAAAGTTTTTCCAAAGCTGCATATTTTAAAATGGTATAGAAACTTGGAAGTGTAGAACATTTTCTTAGTCTTTAAAGCTCATTAGTGGCATTACCTACTTCACAATGATTTTCACAATCACTGTGGGTGCTACTAGAAATAATAATAATAATAATAATAATAATAATAATAATAATATTTCCCCCCAATACTGAGCTCTCACCCACGTTTTCCTAACACTGCATTTCAAACAAGGGGTGAGGCTACATAAACACTGAGGGCCTGATCCCTGCACAGCCCCATGGTGGGCAGTTGCCGTCACCGTCACACTGCAGGGCATGACTGGACCTACTGAGCACTTCACTGTTGTGGGGGCGGGGGGAGGGCGCATGCTCCTTCCCCTCTGCTGGTAGCTAATGGGGAAGAGGAGCCTGGGAAGAGGTCCCCCTCCCCATGATCAGTTGCCTGGGAAGAGTGCAGGCTCCCCTCCTCCAATCCACCCAACAAACAGCTGATTGGAGGAGGAGGGGCCAAGAGGAGTGCCCACCCATACTCCTCCGGGCCCCTCCAGCGGTTTTTCAGGCTATGGAGAGGGGCATGTGGGTGCTCCTCTGAGCTCCCCTTCCTCCCCACCATCAGTCCAGCCAGACTGAGAGCCCGCCCCCAGCCATTTTATTTATTTATTTATTTATTAAAAATTTCTATCCTGCCCCTTCTGTCCACAGGGCAGCCCGGGGCGCCGAACAACAAAGATAAAACAATAAAACAATTTTAAAAGTTAAAAATGTATCATATATGCAGGAAAACAATCCCCCCACCCTCCTTCCGGGAGTGAATTCCACAGCATAGGGGCAGCCACCGAAAAAGATCTAACATCAGTGGCCACTCACCTCGCCCAGGGAACCTCCAAAAAGGCTCCCCCGGACAATCTCAGAGGGTGCACAGGCACATGGGGAGTGAGGTGGTCCCGGATAAGTGGGACCCAGGCCATGAACGGCTTTAAAGGTTAAAACCAACACCTTGAACTTAGCCCGGTGCTTTATAGGCAGCCAGTGCAGTGCCTGGAGCACAGGTGTCATGTGCTTCCTGTGGCCCACCCCCGTAAGGAGACGGGCCATGGCATTCTGCACCAGCTGCAGCCTCCGGACCAACTTCTCAGTAATCCAGCCTCGAGGTGATGAAGGCATGGATGAGAGTGGTGAGGTCAGAGTCTGAGAGATGTGGCCACGCACAATGGGCACCAGCATCTGTCACTCACAGCCCCCTGCGGAGCTTGCCACATGGCAGGCAGAAGAGGCTTGTCCACACAGCTTGTCCCACCCTTGGTAGGTAACCTTACCCCATGTAAGCCTGATCTATGACACCTCCTTTACACATCGCGTAGCAAACAGCTGTTCGCCCCACCCTGGGGTGGGTGGGAACGAATGGCTGCTGCCAGCCACAAGAGTCACTGCATCATGGCTAATGTGTTCAGGTAGGGGTAAGGCTACCCAAGGTGTGGTAGCCTCCCCCGTCCCTGTCTCATGTGGTCTCACCGAAGTTTGTTTTGAAATATGTTTCCAGAGTTATTCTTCAGCTGTTTTCTTCAGTCACATAATTTTCTAAATGCTAGAGATGGGAAAGATCCAGAACCATACATTTGAACACTCCTGATATCAGGAATTACACTTCAGGATGTGGGATTATCTCTACAATGGAAAACAAATAAGAACCCATTATCCAATTGTTCCTGAATTTAGGGAAAGTTTGGGATCAGTGCATAAGTTTGTGGCTTATAGCAGTGTGAAGTGAGAGGAATTCAACTGGGTGCTCCTGATATTATCTAGAAGGTCTAATCTAGGGATTTATAGTCTCTCTACTATGTTATCTGGAAAGTCTACTACAGCAAGGTCATCAATGCAATCAGTGAGAAATTGATGGGTCTGGCAAGCATTTTCTATGTAACTTGTCAGGAGAGTAAAATGGGACAAGTTCTCTATTTTTCCAAAGGGCAGGTGACACGAATTTGGCATGTAGCAAGACTCATATTTGCATGGTCACACACAAAAACGTGAATGCTTGGATACTGTATCATACAGAATTAAGCTGCAGGCATGTTGGTAAGTTTTGGCAGGATCTTCCCCACAGCTTTCCACGCACTCAGATTAAGTGAGCAGATGGAGTCACCTTGCTAAGGAGGCAGGAGGAGAACGCTGGTTACCACCCTGTGATGGAGGGTCTTGGGATCCAGGCAGATGGTGAGGTGGAGAGGAGAAGAGGAAGAATTTAGGAACCCAGGGGGTGACAAGGGAAGAGCAGGCTTTCCAGAAAGCCTCTACCCAGGTTGGGGCAACCCCTAAGCCTAGGCGGCAGACAGGGTATGGAAAAGAATATTTCATAGCTCATCTTGAAGCTAGAGACAAAGCATCAGCACAGTAGGGGCCCATGGAGATCAGAGGACTCCAAGGAAGGCAAATAACATCCTGGGGTCCCCACTACATGAGCAGGGGCTTAGGAAACAGGAAGGCTCAGAAGCAGTGGGCCATAGTAACCCGAAACAGGAGAGAAAGGGGAAGAAAGTCTAGAGTGACAGAACACTCTAGAGGTATGGCTCTGACAGGGTCACTGAAGTCCTTGCAAGACCAGGCCCATGGAGCTGGGTTAAGTCCTTGCAACAGTATGGCCCCTCAGGGGAGCTAAAGGGGTAGCAAGCTCCTGGCCCTTTAAGAGAGCCAAGTAGTGAGGCCAAAAGTGCAAGAAGCTGGGTGTGGCTATAAGCCACTGGAACCTCAGATATAAAAGGGCAGAGCTGGGGAGCTCAAGGTAGAAGGGAGAGAGGTGAAGAGAGAAGCCTAGAGAAGCCTGGGAGTAGGAAGGAGAGCCTGAGGGAATGCAGAAAGCTAGAGGGGCTCTGACTCAAAGGGCTCACTAGTGGAAAGCCAAACCTGAGAAGCTAGCTGGCAAGGGAAAGTATAAGCCAGGCTAGGTGAGACCTGAGGAACAGGCCTAGAGGATCGTGCAGGAGTGCTGGTATGGTGAAGCACTGTATGGGTATATGAAGTATTATATGGATATTTGCTGCTGCTGGACATGGTGGCACTGTAAATAAAGGAGCACTAAATTGGCTTGAGAGGCTGTGGACTGGTGTTTGGGTGGGGATCATCTGAGGAATTGGCATGTCAGGGCTCTGCTCCTGTTACAATGGCACAATGGGGAGACTCCGTACCTGGGCTAGGCACCCTTGGTGCCCTGAGAGGCTCTGTAATCTAGGTACCTGAGCCAAAGTGGAGGGTACCTGACAGTGCTAAATAACTGCAAGAGGGAGGCAAACCAAGAGCTGCATCAGGAAGGGAGAATCGGGAAAGGGAGATCCCAACAACAATGATGTAGCAAAGTTGCAATGGCAAGGACATATCCAAAAGAATAAAGTCAGTGAGAAAGTTGCCCCCTGATGACATACCGAGTGGGGTGCATTAATGCGGTGAACCAACTGAACCCTAGGATTGAGACCCTGGGGAAGAAAGAACACCCCACAGACCATGGGCAGAGGCCTGTGAGGGAACTGTGAGCCAATTCCCCAACAAGTGTAAGACCTGCAGCAGCTGTGACTGGCAGCGCAAGGCAAGTAACTGCATCACAAGGACCAGCACCAGGAGTAACTGGGACACATCTTGGGGACAGAACAAAAGCCAGAGTGGAGACAACAAAAAGTGAATTCGTATCAATCCTGTAACCACTTACAGTTGAGCTGGGCTGCTATCCATCACAGTCATAAACAAGGCCCTTTATCAGAGTTTGACTTGCTCCTGGTTTTCTCGCTAGATATGGGATTTGGGAAGGAAGAGGAATACAAGTAAACTACTCAGACACGTGTTACCAGAGGCAAACTGGTAAAGTGTTTTCCTAAATGTTTAGTCTCTTAAGTAGCACTTGACCAGATGATGCTGTCTTGGTTACTGCAGCTGTAAGGATGCGCTGACTACTGAACAGCTTTCACAATATCAGCTGCAGGCATTGTTAGGTCATTTGAATTTTACCCAAAATATCTCCTGGCAAAGCCATTTGCAGATGGTTGGCAAGGGACCACTGTTAGGGTTAATAAGCCACATCATTCTGTGATTCTGTCATTTGAGCTCAAGAAAGACCTCGGGGTATGGAAGCAGTTTCTGGATTATAACAATAGAGTATGATTACAGCTCTCTGGCTGTATGCAGCTTTATGATTTGCAACTTTGTTTCAGCTGATGTGCGTGGCTGATTTTGTTACTTATTTGGACGGCCCTTGAAGTCTAGCCTATCAGTCTTGGTCATGGGTACAAACGGGTGGAATTTTAAAAATGACTTTTTAAAGATTTTCTTATCTCTTTATAACAATTTTGGTTTGAGGGCTTTAGCTAGCAAATAAGTGTTTGTTTTATTCCAGCAAACAAATACAGCTAAGTTAGGTCATAGACATTTCCCAGACAAATAGAAAACTGTTGCACTCATCTAATAAGTACAAGAGACGCACATATGTGCTGCATTCACATATTTATCTTAAAAGGTTCATACTATCCACTATAGTAATGTCTGAGTACAGAAGAATTTGGGTCATTCTGTCCTTATATAGGAACTGTACAAGGTGTGTACATGATTTACAAATGCCCTAATGGAAGCAATAATTGACAGAAAAGAGATTTTGCATATTTTAAGATTACTGGCTGGCCTAGTATAAGCAAACAACACTTTTATTACCTGTAAGCCTTGTTACTGATTTTAAAATAGCAATCTTCTGGTAATTTAGTCAGAAAAAAACTAAATACAATGTGAGCTAAGGTTGCTCTACAACTCCTAAATCCAAACCTCCAAACAATGGAAATGCAGTAAAAAAATTTCCAGAGTCACTGCAAATAACTTAGCCAACGACTCTTTTCCTTTACTGCCAACATTTATACGGTGCTGTATTTCAGTATAGGTCAAACATTACCTAACTCAGGAAACTTTCAGCTACATCCACAGAGCCTAAACTCTGCTGGTGAAAAGATGTCGGCTAGTAAGAAATATGGCAGAGTTTTCTGAGAGTGAATTTGATCAGCTTCATTTCTCCTTTTCCATACTCAGTCACTTGTTACACAGTGGTATTTTTGGTTGTGCTAGTGAGAGTTTTTTTTCAATTCAGAATGTGTGCCTTCTGTTTATATTTAAGTATATTGCCAGCACTTGAGGCACAATGAGATTTTTTTCCCTATTTATAATTTGTCTTTTTTTAAATGTTAGTTTTGCAATTATTTTTACAAATATGTTAGACTGTTCTGTCATTGTGTCAACTAAACAAACAAGTTTTTAAAAATAACACTTGAAAAAATAAGGTCATGTGTAACCCCACCCTATATAATCCATGCTTAAATCATTAACCTTCGCCATCCCAGCATCACCATCCATCATTATCATCAACATAATCTTTATAGCACCCCATTCCACTATTTCTATCTACCAGCTCAGCTACAGGAGTAACTACTGGATTTCTTTAAAGACAGTCATTAAAGCAGTAGTTAATCTTGTTTGCTAGAGGGTTGCAGCAAAACAGTCCTCAGTATGGCCTGGCATATTTCTTCTGTTATATTAATTGTAAAATGAACAGCGCATACCCCACTGCCGTGACTAAAAAGAACAGTGAAACAGAGTGCCCGAACTGGGACCTTGTCCCTTTAAGATCGCAGGAGCCGGAGAGTGTGGTCCCTTTAAAATCTGAGCCCGCCAGGTGAACAGAGAGAGGAAGAACAAAGTCTGGGTGCAGGTGAAGTAAGCAATACCCAGTGGGGTAGTTGGTGAGCTGAGACATCAGCAGAGCAGCTGCTGCAGAGAGAAGTGTGAGAGCAGCCCCGCGACTTGACTTGAAACTAACAAGCCACAGCAGACAGATGGCGAGACAGAGAACGAACTGCCGCCGAAGACCTGGGAGGCTCACCACGGAGGCTTCAGCATGGTCAGCAGCAGGAACCCTGGCTGGACTCTAGGAGGGAATGAGGAGCAGCTGATCTGACAGGAACAGGGGCCACAGAATGGAAGAAACACCAGAGCGGGTGAGCCAGGGGCAAGGCGGGACTTGGGGGCTGGGCGT
Organism: Sphenodon punctatus; assembly: GCA_003113815.1. Classification (NCBI taxonomy): domain Eukaryota; kingdom Metazoa; phylum Chordata; class Lepidosauria; order Sphenodontia; family Sphenodontidae; genus Sphenodon; species Sphenodon punctatus. The sequence continues at coordinate 1,497,388 of QEPC01007715.1, read as the reverse complement.
GACCCTGTGACAAACAGTGAGATGTCTCTGCAAAGAACAATTAATAGGAATAAGATTCAAACACATGAGTTTCTAGGGTCTGGTACTCAAACTACACTTTCCCTTAATGACAAAATCTAATCAACACAACGGGTGTCTTCAGACGAATGCAGGGCTGGCCACTCCTGGAGCTGCTCTAGGGGGGCACCCCTGCATCCGCCCCTGTCCAGCCCCTACATCTATGTTTCGGTTACATGATGTTTCAGAAAATAGCACATATTTTGTGCGGAGATTGTCATGAAGACATTAATATATGCCATTCCAAAAAAAAAGAGTAAAGAACTTGTAGTAGTGGACAAGAACTTACGTTGTACATACATATATATTAATGAGCTAGTTAGCTCCCTCCCCCAGGAAGCTCCATGGCCTGTACTGCAGTTAAGGGACTCACTTGCATGCGTTACAGAACCAGCTGCGCTGCCAGGTTGGGGGGAGGGGGCTTGGCTGGCTGCTTGAAATGCTGCTTCCGCAATCAATGCTACTTGTGTCTGGCCCTGAACCTCTGCTGCAACTGTGAGCCTGGGGAAGAGGCGCTGAAGCTGGCCGCTCCTGCAGCACTTCCCTGGCTCCTTCCCCACACACCTCTGACTCCTCTGCCCCCTCCTCCCCCCACCTCCACTGCAAACTCTGAGCTTGGGGTCAGAGGCGCTGAAGCCATCCGCGCTTCCCCAGCTCCCTCCCTGCCAGAGCCAGACTGAGGAATTCTGTGCCCCATGGCCCTTCTCAGGCTGCTGCCCTCCTCCTGCCAAGAAGGCACCATGGATGTGCTGGGTGTGTGTGTGTATATGTCTAGAGGTGAGGCTGGGTCTGGTTTGACCATGACCTGGCTCAAGGTTTCCAAGACTCCTGAATCGGGCATCCATGTTGAGAGCTGGGGAGAGATTAAACTCTCCCCATCTGAATTGCACTGTGGGAGGAGGGCAAGGAGCTGTGGCAGGTGTTGTCTTGGCTGGGGGAGGAGGCAGCCCTCACACACTCCCCCTGCCACGGCAGGTCCAAGTCCAGCACCTTATCCACTACACCAGACTGGCTCTCTATTTAGAAGGAATGAAGTGCATGCTCAGTGCTGATGCCTTTTCCCATCCAGGGGCCACTTTAAAAATTAGTACAAGCGCCAAGGGCTGCAGAGAAGTTGGAGCAAAGAAGGAGGGGCTGAAGGGGTGCGTTCAGCAAGAGGGACCAGATCATGAATCTGTTCCTTGTCCTCGGGTGCATGCCCTCATCCCCGCTCCCTTACCTTGAGCTCAGTCTTTCAGTGCTTCGGGGCAGGTATTGGATCTGGAGGCAAATCCAGTAACTGGAAAGGGGCAAATAAAAACTAGCCACAGGCTGTATTTGGCCCCCGAGCCTGACATTTCCCACCTCTGCAAAGGACCTCCACAAAGTTTCCACAAAGGGGGTAGCTACAGCATGAGTGCGCGCACACAACCATTAGCGCTATCAATGTCGAGATTCAGGTATACTGTAGCCGACCACAGTTAGATAGCAGATACAACGTAACAACCACCTAATGCAGCTTGTGCTTCCCTCTCTGCTTGTGGCATCCTTCTGATGCTTCCTATTATTAGCTCCATTCCCACTGAGACTGCATGCACCCTGCAAACAGTCTCACTGATTTCAAGGCTCATGCTACCACAGGATGAGCACCCCACTGGATCCCAAGCATCCTCCACCCACCACAGAAAGGATTCCAGGACCAGGGCCCCATGCAATGGACTGGACATGAACCTTCAATGGCCAGCAGCAGCAAAAAATAAATTCTAAAAGGTAAAGTATTTTTTCCTTCCATTTGGCAACAGCAGCACTACAGGGGATTTGGAACCAGGACCGCTTGCTCCCTAAACAAGAGTCTTAGCTCTAGACCACCAAGCTCTACTATGTTCACTATTTTTGTCCTCAAATAGATAAGGAAGAGCGGGTGTGTGCAGGGGATCCAGAGACCTTGTGTGCCAGTTATCTAGACACCAACAAAACAGTAGTCTATACCAGTCAAGACAACTGGATTTTTGGGCATCACAATCGAACTTAGGGTGATTTCAGACGTTACGATATCACAGTGAACCACGCTCAATTCCGCGTGGTGGCTGTGATCGCGTAACGTCTGTTGGGGGAAACGGATGTTTCCCCCCAGATGTTACCACGGCTGGGGATTGCATTCGACACGTGAGCAGCCGAAGTGGGGGGACCGGAGGCCGCCGCATGTCGAATGCAATCCCATGTCGGGGTGAACCCCGGCGTCTCGTCTGGTCGGGCGCCACGGCCCGGGATCACCGGCGGGACCCCGGGCCGTGGCGAATCCGGCC
>QEPC01007715.1:1423539-1442110 GCA_003113815.1 Sphenodon punctatus | reverse complement strand
GGGGGGGGGGGGGGGGGGGAGGCATAACTGGAAGAGATCTGCCGGAACAGAGTCGTTGAGAGTCCATTCGTGTTGGTCAGTGGATCTGCAACTGAGCTGGTCGGCTAGGGAGTTGTCCTGTCCCGCTAGGTGAACAGCGTGTAGGTGTATTTTGTGGTGGATGCACCAAGCCCAGATGTCCTGGGCCTCCAGGGAGAGGAGTGTGGATCTCGCTCCGCCCTGTTTGTTGATATACCACATCGCTGTGGTGTTGTCCATGAGTATTAGAACGTTCAGGCCTGCGATGTGGTTGAGAAGGGCTACAAGAGACCACCAAATAGCCCAGAGTTCGAGAAGGTTTATATGCATGCGTCTCTCCTCTTGAGACCATAGGCCGTGAACCGTGACGTGATTCATGTGCACACCCCAACCTGTGAGGGAGGCATCGGTGGTGAGGGAGACTTGCACTTGAGGTGGATCGAATAGCATGTTAGCAGTAAGTTGAAACCTAGCTATCTGCATTCCCTCCTGTTGGAGGGCCAAGATCTGGGCAGGGTCAGAGGCTCTACTCAACTGAGCCTATAACCAGTGCTGGTATCCGCCGAGGGCGGAACCATAGTTAGCAGCGCGAAGAGAAAGGGTCTCTGATGAAAAAAACTTTCTGCCCAACACATCCAAGCGTCTACCCTCCTTATCTGCAGGGGATGTTTGAATGCCTCCTGCTCTTGACTTTAAGGAAGTTGCAGCTATGACTAATGAGTTAGGTGCTGGGTGCTTATAAAACATCTCTGCTCCCTCCCTTGGTATCACATAGAGTGAATCTGCCAGCTTATTAGTGGGTAATGCAGAGGATGGTTTTCCCACACCGCCTTGGAAGGCTCCAAGAGTTGGTCAAGGATAGGGAGCATGATCTGCCCTGTCTCTCCTGATCCCAAGATCCCAAACACTGGGCCCGACTGAGACCTTTTAACCACCTTAGTGGGTAAATTAGGGAGGGCTGAGGTTAGCCTTTTCAGCATGGCCTGGAAGGCTTTGCTATCCTCAGTAGAGAGGGAAGACATGGGATCAGATATGGCATCTGGAGGAGGAGGGGAGATAGTCTCATCCTCTTCTCGCGGGGAAGATGATGGAAGATACTGAAGCGGAGCACTCAGAGAAAGTTTCCAGCTCAGGGGGAGGAGCAGTTGGGGCTGCAGCAGAGGCAGACACATCCCTAGATGAAGGAGGGGGGACTAGCAAAGAATCAATAAGAGAAAGTCCCCTCGGTGGGTCTGACCTTAGTTCTTGTTGGTAGGTGGAAGAGGTGTGTACCAACGGCGCCGGCTGCACTACCGGGAGAACAGCTGGTATAACTGGTACTGCCGGTACTGCGGCTTGTTGGGGACCCCGATGGCGTGGCTGCTTTGGTGGAGCAGGGATGGATGGTCATGGAGGAGAGTCCGGTGGAGCCCTGGAGACCGTAGCTGTAGGTGGCGCGTGAGGTGGCGCAGGAGGTAAGTATTAATGAGCAGGCTGGTAATGGGCCTCTTGTTCAAAAACTGAGAAGTCCCTATCTGGAGGGTAGGGTGATCAAGTCTGGTGCCAGTGCCGGCTGTACCGGCAATCCACGTGCCCGTAGTCCTGGAATCGGGTGAACTCGTTGTGGCGGTACCGTGCCTCGCTGTGCGGGGAGTAGCAGGAGCATGGAGAATGGGAACATTGGTCCCTAAAGGAACAAAGCGGTCCCCCATGGTGTAGATCGCGGAGGTCAGATTCAATTAGGACCTCCAGCTCCAAGGCTTCCTCCCTGTGTACAGATCCAAAACGGTACCAATGGTTGGACAGGGGGAGGTCGGACAGGAGTGCCCGTGATGTTCGGCCGTGAGGAGCAGGGCTGGCAACGTTTGCTGTGTAGGCGGTACCGGAGTGGGTGCAGCAGGTGGAACCAGTGGTACCGGTGGAAGCGGCTGAGCGGCTGAGAAAAGACAGTCTCGACCTGGAGCGGATGGGTCAGGACCATTGCGTCCGCGCTAACGGATCTCTTTTTCTTTTTCTTGTGTTCTCCCTGGAGTCGGGAGTGACGCTCCTTGGTTGGAGTGGTACCGGTACCGGTCAACAGAAAGTGTGATGGGGAGCTCGTCCCGGCACCGGGCACTTCAGGTACCGTCGGTGAAGGCAGCAGTACCGGTGCCCTTTCCACCGATTCCAGGGCATGGGATTGCGCGGTAGAGGCCGCAAGCAAATCCATGGGGGCTAAGCGAGAAGAGAGCGACAGAGCCCCGTCTTCAACTCCTTGAAGAGCTTTCCTTGTGAGGATTTCCTGCAGCTGCAGGGCCCTTGCTCTTTTGGTTCGGGAGGAAAGCTTAGCACAGTGGGGGCAGGTTCTGACGTTATGTCCCTCTCCCAAGCAGGTCAGGCAAAATTCGTGAGTGTCACTCACGGAAAGTGTGGCTGGGCAGGAAGTGCACCGCTTGAAGCCCGGCTGCTTGGGCATGCTTTGCCGGCCTGAGGGTAGGCGGCAAGCCCTGAGGGAGGCCCCGCGGGGGGGACATAGCCCAACCGCACTAATCGTAGGTTAATCTTCTTTGTATAATATTCTTTCTAATCTTCTTTTTTTTTTTTTTTTAGGAAATAACTACTGACAGTGCTGAGAAGCACAGAGGTCTTCCAACGCGGCGAGGGCTCCGCCCCCTTTTATAGACTCCTGCTCTCACACAATCTGGAACCCGTGCTTTTCTCCGAGCGGAAGGGGGGAGGGAGGGAGGGAGCCCTCACCTTGTTCTAGATCTTTCCAGGCCTCCTTCTGCCTGGAAACTGCTGACAAGAGGTTTTTCTGGTACCTGCGGAGCGAGAAGTGAATCCCAATAGTGAGAATCGCGGAGATCCTCGAAGAAGAACCTTGTTTACAAGGCAGCAACCTTCTTGGGTTTGGTAGGCGGTGATTTCCTTTTTCTTTTTCTTTTTTTAAAAAACAGAATGCAGCAACATGATTGTTGGGGGAGTCCTGGGACCAGGAGGGACATTGCCCTGATTCCCTAGGGGGTGCACCGCACCTGCCTTTTGGGCTGCTGAGGACTGCACTGATATTTTCAATGACGCCAAGATCCTTTTCCTAAGAGGCAATACTTAATTTAGAATCCAGCATAGTGTATGTATATTTAGGATTATTTTTCCTATATGCATTTGCTGTGCACTTGTCAATATTGAATTTCACCTTCCATTTAGTTGCCCAGTCACCCAGGGCTTCAAGATCATCCTGCAATTTCTCACAGTCCGCTGCAGTCATAACTATTTAATAACTTTGTGTCATCTGCAAATTTTATCACCTCACTCTGTTCCCTTTCCAGATCATTAATACATTGACATTGTTCAATGAATACACTGGTCAATACACTGAAATCCTCAGCTCAATGTGTGGCGGTGGTCAAAAAAGCAAACAGAATGTTATGATTTATTCGCTCTGCCCTCCCCGACTCCTCGCTCCCCTCACCTAACTCCTGCTGATACGTTCAGTCCAGTACAATCTGTTACCTGAGGTCTGTGTACTCGTATTCTCACCACAGGGACCAGCCAGCCATCATTTTCAATGTAACCAAGCCAAGCGCGTGCACCTGAGACCTCGCATCTTCATGACTGTTGCGCTCGTCTGTCCCTCTGTTCCCCTTCCTTCGTCTCCCCCACCCCCAGTCTCTAAGATTGTAAGCCCTAGGGTAGGGACCGTGTCTATTCCATATTTTTGTAACGTGCCAGGTATATTGCTTGCGCTATATAGATGCTTGTTGATAATAATAATAATTAATAATAAAGTAGCAGATTTAAAAACAAATAAAATAAAGTATTTTTTCACTCAACACACAATTAAGTTGTGGAATTTGTTGCCAGAAGTTGTGGTCAAGGCCAGTAGTATAGTTGGGTTTTAAAAGAGGTTAGACAAGTTTCTGGAGGATAGGTCTATTAGCAGCTAATAGCTGGGTAGGTTTGGCGGAACGTAACCTCTTACTGTTGGGAGCTGAGAGTGAATAACAGGGAATGGATTGTGACCCAACATTGTGACCTGTTGGGTACTTCTTCCAAGTGACCGAGATTGGCCACTGTCGGAGATAGGTGCTGGCTCAATGGAGCATTGGTCAGACCCAGTATGGTACTACTTATGTTCTTATGACTTTCCTTTGCTAAAACTATACTAGCTCTTCCCCGTTATGTGATGTTTATCAATATGCCCAATACTTCCGTTCTTCTCAACTGTCTCTACCAGTCTGCACAACACTGATGTCAGGCCACTGGTCTGTAGTTTCTAGGGTTGCCTCTGGAGCCTTTTTAAAAAATTGGTGTTGCATTCGTTACCCTCCAGCCCTCAGTACAGCAGCAGATTTAGTGATAGGTTACCAATTACCTATAGTAGTTCTGCAATTTCATGCTTGAGTTCCTTCAGAACTCTTGGGTGAAAGCCATTAGGTCCTGCTAATTTGTTAATATTTAATTTGTCAACTTGCTCTAAAACGTCTTCTAGAGCCACACTGATTTGTGACAGTTCTTTAGATTCATCACCTATGATGTTCCAGCATGCGTATCTCCCCAGCATTCTCTGCAGCAAAAACATAAAAAGCTATTGCTGAATTCTTCTTGGTGTTGTTCCAATTTGCCATCCTAGGATCAGTTTTGAAATTTGCTAACGGTTCAAGCAATAGGATGATATATGACTCCAGAGAACTTGGGAGGAAGGGGACAGAGACAAGGGGTTTTCCTCATAAATTTCTTCATTGGGTAGAAACAGATGGATGGCAGCCTTGTCTCTGCTCCACCTCGCCCCTAGGTAGCCCGTCCGTCAGATGTACAGGCAAAGCAGAGGTGGCGCAGGTTGCTCCGGCTCCGCTTGTGGTGCTCGGCAGATGGCTGCTGCAGCTCTGCAGGAGGGTTTGGGCAGCCCATGCTGCTGGTGGTACTATAGAATATTCCAGAGCACCGCAAGCAGAGTGGTGTATGGGTTGCACCTCCTCTCCCACACCATAGAGTTGTAGGCAGCAGACTAGAGCATCAGGCGATCTACCTGCAACTCTATGGTATGGGGGAGGAGGTGCCATGCGGGTGGAGTATAGGGTGCAGCAGCCGTTGGGCCTGTGTAAACCTGACACAGTCAGGGTTGGACACGGGCAGACACCCCTGGAGCTGCTCCCTGGGTGGCCAACCTGGTGTCTGTCTAAAAACAAACATTGTTGGTTTAACCCAATTTTGTTTCCCTTCTAACTGTAGCTCTCTGTGACTTTCATGCCTGGCTGTATTCAGATCACCGAGAACAATGATTTCTACTTTGTGGCTAATGTGAGGAAGCACAAACAAAAAGAATTATGACCCTTCATTGCATTCCCGTGGAGTTCAGTTACACAAAGCTTACTACAGTTATTCTTCAGGTGTTAAGCTTCCAGTGAAATTGAACAAATACAGTAGCAGTGTATAACTGAACACCCTGTCATGCTGATGGACATGGTTTTCAGTTCAACTCTACAACTAGTTGCTCAGCATAGCCTTTTCAATTTTAGTTTAGAATGTAATTCAAGTGTAAGCTCTTGTTTAATTGTAATGTCAGAGAAGAAAGTTTTCTGTAGATTGCAAGTCAAAACAGAGGAAGGTGAAGACTAACCTTGTTTAAATAGTTCTAAAAAAACAATATTGTAACAGTTACGCAAGATACTTCATAACTGACGCTTTTCAACATGTAAGGCCAAAAGTGTAATTATACTATGAAATGAAACTCTGAACAAGACATTTTAGCATTCTGTATTTGTTGTCTCAAGGGTTTCCATATTAATTCTTCTATTGATACAAGTTTGAAAATGCTGGCTTTGGTAAAATTGTCAGTGCTGTCAACTCTACATGAGAGCTGAAAGTCAAGCTAGATTTTTTCAGGCTTGCATATCCTCACTAATAACAAGTATTGTAGGTAAAACTATTTTCTGTTACATGTGTTTAATCCCATTATCTTCTATTTATATTTTGTTATTTCTTCACTGATAACTACAACTTTCAGGTAAGTGAAACTTACATTGTCTACAATGACGCTGCACAGATGTAACTGGAGGCACAATTTGGTCTTGTAACTGAAACTTATTGTAGCTAACAGTTTTGCTAATCAAAAGCATTTGTCTAAATGGAATTCAGTTCACACTCTTAGCTGCACTAGCGCTGCACTGCCAACAAAAGTAAAGAAGAGAAAAATCCAACTTTGGTCAGTAGAGCCAGTTTTACAGGGAGCAATCGGGGCAACTGCCTGAAGCAGTGTCATAGGTCATATACAGAGTAGGAAAAACTGTAAATTTAATGCAAACATTGATAGTAATACCATATATTTCACCTTAAAGTAACAGTCTAGTAGTTCATAATTTTACATTTAGGATAATTAATACAAAATGGTGTCATTACTTTGCAACAGGTACATAACAATAATTGGACCTAATGAACTACTATGCTATGAACTAAAGATCATGTCAAAAAACTCTAGAACCTGATGTTGACCATAACAACACTGTATGCCTGTGAATGTAATAACATGCTGGCATCCAAAGTTCAGGCAGAGGAGGGAGAGACCCTTCCCACAGGCTGTGCCTGGATCCCACACAATTCTTATGCCACATTTGTTTGTCAGTCAAAGTAAGCAGATATGACTCTGAATATATATAGGGAGCAGTTGAGGGGAAGAAGAAAGACCATATTTACAATGTCTATTTTCAGAGTAGAACTGCGTTTTATCCTGGAACAACTAATGATCAGGAGGACAGACCATTATCCTCAATGAGATAAAACCACTCAGTCTAAAAGGCACAGGGTTCTTCATTCATTTTCAGATCTTCCTTGGCCTTTTGCATGGAAGGGTATAGTTTAACCCTTTGATACAATATTTTTACTACAATGCGACAAGATATTAGATGAAAGAGTGTGCTATTAAACTGTAATCTACAAGAGGCATGGCCCTTAAAAATGTATATCAAATAAAGAAAGAACTCCAAGAGCTCTGCAGTATGTAGAAAGAGTTGGGGGGCCTGGGAGCTGAAGCAGAGACATACTGGGAAGTAACGAGGACATGGCAGCAGTAGATAAGGAAGTGGTGGGGAAGTAGAAAGGATGAAGAAAGACGAAACTGGGAGATGATATGGACAGGAGGGAGAGAAAGGAAAGCAAGAAAGGAAAAGAAAATAGACCTAAGACAACTAGCAACTAAATGTGCTAAATGGTTCTGCTAGAGAAACAAACAGATGAAAGACCGTATCACATATGATCAACTACCCTCATGACAAATTGTCACGCAACTTTACTAACCTCCACCTCCCACCCCTTTGACACATGCATTCTTTATGGACAGTCTCCAAGTCAATTTACCTCTTGGCAATGTTCATCCTCTTGGCCATTCTTACCTCAATAATATACAAGACCACATTCTTGTAGAAGCAATACAGTATGCATTTGGTCACTCGATTGTAACTCCAAGCTCCATGGACTAATAACAGCTTCTCCAAGTAGGAAAACTAGAGAAAGAAAAATGGGGATGAGTAAAATAGCCTCATGTTCATTTTAATGCTCTTTATAGGTAAAGTAAAAGAATTTCATTTTTTATGTCTGTTAATTTCATTTCTGGAAGGACAGGTGTTTCATAGATTCCTAGTACAAAAATGCTAAAAGTTACAGCAAAACAGTTCTTTTAGTAATAAAAGCCTTTCTGTAACTTTGGTCCTCACTTCCTTTAAACAGTGATGAGCTTTCAATTATTGTTGCTAGTCTGATAGCAAAATGAGGCAAAGTGAACATAATAGGGCCTACTGGATTAAATATAAATGGGAGCTCTTCATGTCATGGCCAAAGAAGATTACTGTGTTTGAGGGTTTAATAATAAGTATGTGATACAAGGCTCTTCTGTACGTATAAAAAGGCACAATCTGGTAATTAGGAATATTCTGGGATAAAATGGAAATTCATAAGAGGGAGAGTCCTCAAATGAAAGAGGAGCAATAATAGCTTTTGAAAGAAAATGGGAATGAATACATTTATATTAACATTTACTGTCCACTAGACTATACAAATGAGGATTAAGAAAGACACAGACACAATAGAAATAGTTAAAAAATTATTTCTTTGTTTTACTTATGGTTTTTTATTTAAATGAAGAAAAGCCTGTGACTGAATGTAGTGTTTATGGAAAGTAGTGTCTAATAAAGTTGGTTTGATCATTTATATGTGCGACAGGCTCTCCCTGCCTGGCTCCATACAAGCACAGTCTCTCATTCTCCTGTAGTCACACTCTTCCCATTTGAGTTCCTCTGGCCGCTGCCTCTCACCCGTTCTGGTGTCCTCAGGTGTATTCTCTGGGGGCTGTTCAAGTTGCTCCATGGCCTAACTGTCTGGGATGTCTCAGCTGTGCGTTGGCTGCCTGCTCCACTCAGCAGCCCTTGTTAATTTCACCAGTGGTGCTTCTCCTCGCTAGTGGGCTCTGTCTCTCCCTTGCTTGGGGTCTTGTAACTTTCACTCCCCCTGCTGCCATCTGCTCTGCACTCCCTGTGGCAACTCCTGCAGAGTTCTGGATTCTTCCAGGTGTTGCCTCTCTCTATTCTGGGAGCACTAACACCCACCTTTCACCCACAGGTCTGTGATTATTCCACCTGTTCTAGGTTTCCTGGTTCCTGCTCTTCGGGGCTCTCAACTTAAAAGGGCAAATTGGCCCCTCTTCTTAAAGGGACTGCCTATATTTTGGAATGGAGCAGGGGTCTCCAGTCACTCTCCTACATTCCTCCCCCTTCAGCTGAGTCGGGTCTACCAATTCAGAAACCTGACTCACGCTTCCTCCACCTCCCCAGAGTCCCTCACTGATCATGCTACTCTGGGTTCCCCCATTGCTTCACCCCCTTTGGAGCCCTTAATGGATTTTATCCCTTTGGTCCCTTGTTAGTTTCACCCCCCTCCCCCCAAAAAACGCACTGTCTTCTCCTTTGGGGTTCCACACCCACTTCACCCTCACCTGGGTTCCTCGCCCCCTTGTCCCCTTCAGCAGCACCCATTAGTTTCCCTCTAATTCTTGCCTAAGGTCACCCTTTTATTTCTCTACCCCAATCTGATGTTATCATATGCCCCCACCCCCTCCAGTGGGTGTATCCCCTATCTGCTGGAGTGGGGTTCCTATCTCCTCCACCCCTTATAGCTGGCCCTTTCCACTCAATATATGTTCTGTCTTCTACTTAAATCTTATCAACACCCTTCCCAAGTTCCTAAATCAACAGGAATTCTTCCCTTTCCTGGGGTTAGATATTTAAACAACTCACGCTTCTTCACAAATTAACTTAAACTTTCCTTTCTTCACAAACAAGTAAATCTGGCACCTTCCTTCCTGGGCCATCTCATTATCTAGACCCCTTCCCCCAGTTCTCTCTACTATTGCTGTTTTCTGAATGTAGCCCTGGCAAATCCTTCCCCTCAGGGCCTGCTGTGAGGCCTCCAGCCATCTTGCTATCTCTTTGCTCCACCTACCCCAAACTCTGCTCTAGATTTTCTGGCCTCTGCTTTTCAGGGCTCTCAACTTAAAAGAGAAAATGGGCTCCTCTTCTTAAAGGAGACCATCTATATTTCAGAGTGGAGCACGGGGCTCTCCAGCCACCATGCTACAATATGGCCATATTCTAAATTCAATAACATTTTTCTTTAAATTGACTTCAGCGAGAGCAGGATTAGACACAATTTCCCAGTTCTGCAAATGAACTTGAGTTGTGATTTGCAACACACTTCTTGCATCTCAGGTTCACTCCTACTAGATGCAAAGCATTTCAGCCCAGAACCTGAAAAGCAGACAACAGGACAACTCATGTTTGAATGCATGCTTAAGCCAGTTGCAGACTCAGACCTAGGTGCTCAGCAGCTTGTAGGACTGATTCCTCAGTGAGTAGAGAGGTTGTCAACTGTGCTAGCTTGTGTGATGGTTTCATGGGGACTAAGAGGCAACCAAACAATTATTTTCCTTTGATGTGCCACTCCCAAAGTATGAGTCAACATTCAGATCCAAATTCAAAGATTAGACATTTACCCAAGCTCCTTTTTAACTCTTGGTTTTGCAAAAATTAGCAAGAAATGTCACAAGAATGGCTTTTCTCCCAAGGTTTTCAGAATGTGATGAATTTGACTGTGCTGAAAATTCTACAAGAATAGCTTCCCTCATGGTATTTCAGCAACCCAGCTTCTAGCTCCTGTTCCAACCCACTGCTACAGAAGCAGGCCAGAATGGAAAGAAATGGAAAATAAAGGCCCTTTTCACATGGGCTGCTGTGTGTGTGGGGATGGGTGGGTGGCGTGGTGGGTGGGCGGTACGTGGGGGTGCGTTCCCATGGACACCCACCCACCTCCACCCATCTCCACACATGTAGCATCTGCCACTGGCGCCTATTGCTCCATGTGTGGGTGATAGGCAGAGGTGGGTGGAGCGCAGGAGTGTGCACGCCTCCTCCCGGCCGCAGCATTCCCATGGATGTCTCCTCACCCCCCTGAACCCACCGCAGCGATCACACGGACACCCCCACCCACCCACGTGTGCAACGTGGGAGGGGAAGTCCATGCAAAAAGGCCCAATGTTAGCCAGGCCCTTTATAATTGTCCTTGGGTTCACTTTCAACCGAAACTTCATCAGTATTTAGAGACAGATGATCCAAGTGAACAGTTAATAAATGCACTAAGGGTGTTTATAGACGAGACAAAAAAGGCGGCTGATCCTTTGATCAGCCGCCTTTCTTGCCGCTCGTCTACATGTGTGTCCTGCTTTTTAATCCGCGTCGGAGGGGGCAGGCGATCCTGCCCCCTCCGACGTGGATTCCCGGAGTGCCGGCTTTAAGCCGCACTTCCTGGTCCTGTGCGCGAGTGTGCATGCGCAGAAGGGCGCGCATGCGCACTCGCACTCTGCGCCGTGTCTGAACATCAGACACGGCACGCAGAGACGCCGCGGCAGGAAAACCCGGCGTTTAGCGATCCCGCTTGTAAGCGGGATCGTCTATAAACATCCTTAGTAATCTGTGGCCTACTAACCCAGTCCCTGGTTGTTCAGACTGGTCAAAAAATTTGCCCTTTGACAATTCAGCATGTTTTGTAAAATGGCAATGTGTTTGAGCAATATTCTGTAGAACAACCTGAGTAGAAAAAGTTGTGCGAGTGGTGTGGCATCCCTCTTGACTTTAATAACCCTTAGTGTACTTGCAATGCTACATCAGGAACTCCACACACTTGCATTGGTAGAGTTCTAGTCACTGCAGTGAGACTCTGCTGCTTAAGTCCAAACCCAGGATTATAGCCTGGCTTTGGAGTAGCTGGAGAAAGCTCATAATTTCAACAATAGTTTCAGAAAAGATACTGCATAAAAAATAGAATGATAAACAGTTCTAAAAGTAATGTGGTCCTGTTTCTGCAAATTACACTTGTGAACAGTCCCAAAGAATTATGAAAAAGGATTAAATGCAGAGCTAGCTGAAATTTGGGGGGGATGGGAGAACAAAAAATATCCAAAGTATAACTAAAAGTTTTCCTTTAAAACTTTTTACCAATTTGCTCATGTTCTCAAAAACCAAATACTAAATATTTTGATTGCAAAAAACTAGAAACAGAAATTGTTAGCATCTTATTTTCTTTATTAGAGGATTTGGTGCCAATTTTGTATGCAGCGGTCTACTGAAAACGTGTGGTTTTTGTAGTTTTCTGACACTAGAAACAAATCAGTTCTTGAATTTAGAAGAAAATTTCAGAAAACTTTTGCTGATTTCTTTCAAAACCCTGAAACTTTTATTTCAAGTGGTTTTGCTAAAAGTTTTCCATTTTTCAAATATTAATTTATTAAATTTATTTTTCCAATTGAAAAATTCCAATGAGGTCTTATTAAAAGAAAGAGAGCCAAGTCAGATTTATTCTATAAGAGCTCAGAGATTGCCTAAAATTATCTCAACACAAATGTTTGAAGGTTCAGGGCCTAATAATAAATTAAGGATTTTAAATATTTATTATTATTTATATAGTGCCAGGAATGTGCCTGGTGCCAAACAGTCTTGATTAGAGACAGTCCCTAAGGTCACAAAATGGCAAATTGTCAGAAATAATGTAAAATGTTGGAAACTGCTGCTGCAAAATGTCAGAAACTGTTGTAAATCAACAGAAAATGCCGTTGGATCGGCGGCAAGAATGCCAAAACGTCAACAGTAAGCAGCGAAACGGCAAACAATGCTGCCACTCGAGCCCTAGTGGCCACTGGAGCCTGTGGTGCTGCTTCCAGGACTCCCAGAGCTACAGCTTATGTTAGAGACCACCATTCTGCTGCCCTTTGAGGAGTGTCTGGAAGAGAGAGAGAGAGCGTGTGTGTGTGTGTGTGGAGTGTGCTGGAAGACACTGACATTCCTCCACTCCAGCTGCCAGAGGGGAGCAAAACAATGCTGTCCCTTCTGACTGAAGCTTGGGGCAGTGGCAAGGGCTTCGGGGGTCTCTGGTTCTGGGGACTTCAGTGGCGGCAGCAGCAGCAGCAAGGGTTCTGCCACAGGTGGAAGGAGCAGAGGATCTGGTAGTTGCTCCAGAAGTGGCAGCAGCAGCACTATTGCTGCCATTCAAGTTGCTAGGCAGTGGAGGGAAGACTGAGTGAGGTCTTAGTGTGTGAGTATGAAAATATAAACGTTTGTGTGTGATTGAGTGAAGCCACTTGATTTAATTTGGGGCATCTGTGTGCGTGTGATTGTATGTGGTTTATCTTGGACATATTGGGAATCAAACTACATTGGGTATTAACCTTCTCCAAAAGGGAACTGAGCACTTGTTCAAACTAAAATTGTAAGAAAATACTCAAGGGAATGAGTGAATTTCCAGCATTGTATTCCTTCATTTCATTTACCACTTGACCTTTCCTGCACAAGGTTGACACAAGGGATTGGGGACATCCAGGTCAGGGGCAAGAGACTTCAGGGTCATGATGTGGGGTGAATGTGTGGCCTGAGGCTGGGGCCAACTCAATTACTGTGGGCCACTTAACAACTTAAGTTGAGTACCTCCAGAATAAATTATCACTGCTGGGTCTGAATATCTTTTGCCAACAGGTGTCCCTGACAAGAGGAAGATACATTATAATTAGAAGGGCTTTAAATGTAACTGTTATGAATGGCGCCTCTCCCTGATTACTGAACAGCTTGAACGTTCCACAGATGGTAAGAAGAAACCTAAGCCTTTAGGACAGAATGGATCATTGCCCCAAACAACACAACAAGATCAAAACTACATTGAGCCCAAACGCATCTGAGGTATCAGCTTTAGACGGCAGCCTCAAAGAGTGTATGGAGAGAAATTCTCTTGAACTGAAGGCCAGCAATGAAGTGCTTATTCCGCCACACAGCTGATACCTCTGTCAGCAGGATATGGCAGCTGCTCTCTTGTGCCTCTGACCTGTGCTATGGCGTAATCTGAGGAGTTGGTGGCCTGCATGCCCTCATTCCCACTGATCCCGACTCCAACGTGAGCAGTCTGGATCATTCCCACATCGTTGGCACCATCCCCGATGGCCAGTGTGATGGCATTTACATGTTTCTTTACCATGTCTACTATTTCAGACTTCTGCAGAGGAGACACCCTGGGAAGGAGGAGAACAGAAAATATCAGTAAGTTTTTCACATGCTGAGCTATGTGTGCCTGTAATCTAGATTAGACATTTAAGAAGGGCAGTTACTAGAAACGTTCCTAATTCAATGCTTAAGCTTTAGAAGATATGTCAAATGCTTTTAAGAAACAGAAAGCAGCACTTTCAAATATTTCCCCTTTTTGCAGGTAAAAATATATAAATGCAGACTGTAAACAAGAACACTAAATAGATTTGAAAGGTTTTGCAATTCCTGCAATGACTCATGTATATTGAATGCTCTGGGACATGTCAGACTGAAAGCCTTGGAGAATGAAGTCTTCTCTTCAACTGCTACACCATATGCCTCAAGAGCACATGCTTACTCACTTGTCACATAATGAGCTTTAGTCGTGAATGGAAAACATCGTTATTTGGACAAGATGACTATTCAGTGCCCCTGGTATGAATTCAGTGCTTAGACTTTCTGAAGAGGCTTCAAGCAATTGGTGTAATCTTGGGGGTAATTTTTTGCAATGTAGTCAACCTGTACACAGGAAGCTGTGCTGAGACCCAATCCTATTTCATATAGGTCACTCGACAGGCATTCTGTGACAAAAGGTATATGCTACTGAAAAGTTAGGTGGGGTATAAAATCATGACTCAGATGCAGCCTGGTCTGCATTTTGCTACTAAAGCTGTTTGAATTCATGAATTCCATTTGGATATTTGAGCACTTCAGCAAAAATACAAATCATGCCCCACTTTTGAATTTTGTCAAATTCATTTCTTCATTGTCCATCCTGTTTGGCTGTCAGGAACTTTGGTGTATCACATGACACAGACTCCCTAAGACAGTTGTGGAAGCAAATAACGTGATTAATTTTAAAATAAAGTTGTATACATTTAGGAGAGAGACGACTTTTCCTTTTTATACTAGAAGAAGAAACCTTTTTCACATACTATTTTTTTTCTTTCTTGCAATGAAGCATCAAAAGATGGACACAAATGAAGGTGGGAATAGCAGGATGTTCTGGTGTCTGGTATCATAGATAATTTTATGTCAGGTGCTTGACTGATAAGTCATGCACACATGCCCAGGGTCTAAATGATTGTCATATTTGAGTTTGGAAAGAAATATTTCTCCAGCTCAGATTGACTGTTGACTCTGAAAGGTTTTCACCTTCCCCTGCAGCATGGGGCACACTCACTTACTTCAGTCCACTGGAGATATTTTATAAAGTCACTCCCTGTTATTTTAGGTAATCATGCCCTGGCCACTCCTGATCCTTACTTGTGGCAGATTTTATTATAAACTCTATTTTTCTGTTGGTGGATTCATCTGTTCGGGCCATTTAGGTACGGCAAATCGTGCCTAAATGCAGAGGGTTGGACTGGATGACCCTTCAGATAACCTTCTCAGTCTAGAGTCTATAATTCATTGGCACATGGCAAATTCAACGAATTCAAAGTTTACTTCAAAAGTTTGCTTTAGCCAACAGTGGTTAACAATCTCTTCATATCTGTAGGTCTATGAATAAGTTTCTAGAATGTAGAGCAGTCAGAAGTAGGTATGTTAAATAGGAGGTGCCTGTGGCAGAGTGCTGTGGGAAAGTAGTGGCAGGTAGCTCCTAAATAGTTCGCTGGCAGCGAAACCTCAATGAAGTAAAATCTGCTGAAGTAAATCACTTGCCCCCTAAGGCCAGCCCTACCGAATTCTTTTAATAAAGTAATTCTCAGCACTGCAGTACTGACTGGCTGGCAGAGGGTGTTCTGTTTGCAATACTGGGTGTTTTTACACACACATTTCTCCTGGATGTTTACTGTTACATCCTGAACTTTCTGTGTGTCTAAATCACTCACCCAGATCTTAAACATCTGGTGCTTTGAACTTCTGCATAGAACTTCTCCCAGAACTTTTGTGTGTAAAAAGTTCTCCTGGTAAACTGTTTTGCTCCAGGCAGCTGTGGTCACTTGGTTTCCATGGTAGCCCCTCACGTTTACAACTGCGGCTACTTTAGGCTGCCTCAGGGCAGTGTGTGTGTGAATAATACGTCTAGGAACTGCCTCAGGGCAGTGTGTGTGTGAAGAATGTGTCCAGAACTTACTTGTGAACTTGTAAACCCAGAAGATTGAAAGACCAGCACTTTAAGGTGTTTGTAAAAATGTCCACTGTTGTCACTTCCGTGTCAATGGCACTGTAATGGGAATTCTCCAGATAAGGGACATTCTTTAAGATAAGGGACATCTGGACAAGTTATCACATGGCAGGGGTGGGTCCATTATAGCAGTGGTAGGACAAAGGGACTGTCATGCCCCTGTCTGACATAACCCTTCCCCTTGATGTCACACTTTGTTCTGATGTTATCTCATCCTTTATGGAGAGTCAGGAAGTTCCAAATGTAAGTATCCAATACCTGTATTACCTATTACTTTGGTACAAAGCAGCCCAAGTTATTAGGCTGTTCCAGGATGTTTTGATAGCAAGAAGTACGTGCACTTGAGACCTCGCATCTTCATGAATGTTAGACCCCTTGTCTCTCCCTCTGTTCCCCTTCCTATGTCTCTCCCCCAGCTCCTGTCTCTCAGATTGTAAGCCCTAGGGGCAGGGACCGTGTCTATTTTATTACTTTGTAAAGTGCCAGGTACACTGCTTGCGCTATATAAATATTTGTTAATAAAAATAATAATAATAAAGTAAACAGTTTAGGTATTTCAGTTTTAAGGCTATGTGGACAAACTATTTTATTTTCTTCCACAATAACTGAAATGAAGCCCCAAACTAATCTATGGTATCCTTACATACAGGATTATTATTATTATTATCATCATCATCATCATTATCAAGCATTTATATAGCAAAAGCAATGTACCTGGTGCTTTACAAAGTAATTGAATAGACACGGTCCCTGCCCTAGGGCTTACAATCTGAGAGACGGGAGGGGGGGATGGGGGGGGAACGAAGGAAGGGGAACAGAGGGAGAGACAAGGAGTGTAACATTCACGAGGATGCGAGGTCCCAGGTGCACATGCTTGGCTTGGTTACATCAAGAATGATGTCTGGTTGGTCTATGTGGTGAGGATATGAGTACACAGACCTCAGGTAACAGACTGTACTGGATGGAGGGTATCAGCAGGAATTAGGTGAGGGGAGCGAGAAGTCGGGAAGGGCAGAGCAGAAGAGGTGGGTCTTGAGGAGGGATTTGGAGGTACGAAGGGAGGGGGCGAGACGGATGTGGGCAGGGAGGGAGTTCCAGGTGTGGGGGGGCAGCTAAGGAGAAGGGACAAATGCGGTTAGGGGAGCAGGGGAGAGTTAGGGGAGCAGAGGAAGGCAAAGCTGTTACACATCTAATTCAGACATCTGCATTTGCAAACATAGGCATCAGACTTTTGTTATTAAAGTAAGATTTATTAAAGTAAGATTTGTTTTTTTAACATCCTGTTTTTTCAGAACTTTGCACCCTGTCAGAACTTGGGTCAGCCTAACTGGTTAACCTGCATGTTTTGCTTACCTTTTAAGGAGCAAACCCTATGAGTATTCAGAATAAAAGTGAATTGGGGAAAGAGAATTGCACTACTCAATCTTCATATGTTAATGAAACATTTGGAAGAGCTCACAGCTGACTGTTCCAGAAGTCAACAGCAGAGAAAATTTTTTTATTAGGCCATAAAAAGCATTTAATACCAATGTCTTTGTGCATGAAATTCTCATTAGGTAGATTTGCTGTAAAGCAATGGAAAACATACTTTAGCACACCAGAGCCCAAAAGTACACTGCTAGCACAAAATACAGACCTTGTTACTTCTCTTCATCTATCATACAGATCAGATATTAATCTGTAGTAAAGGCAAGTCAGAACCACATTTGTGTCAAATTCTAACTTACATATATGTTCGTAGCATATAATACTGTAGAAGCTATGCTCTATCTAGATCCCTTACTGCAATCCATAAAATAAAAGCTCCAGAGGAAGTGTGAGCCAAAACAGGGGTATGTGTACGTAATAGTACCTGAGTTACATGCTCCAGGTGCGTTGTGAGGCAAGAGGCAAAGCCAAGTCCCTTCAGACACATGAAATGTGTAATGATTTCACTAGAAAGGAACACTCTGTCATGTATCTTTTCCTATCACTTATAAAATGGCTTTTGTACCAAGAAAAAAAAATCTTGATACTTTTTCCATTTTGACAATTTATCTTTGACCTGTTTCATCATGTGAAAGACAAGAAAAAGTTGAGATGCATGAGATAATTATTAAACATGCTGTATTAAAAGGGAATTAAATTTTCTAAATCTCCACAAATCACAAGTTAGCCTGCCCAGGAATAGATTGGCTTTAAAAAACATGGGGTTTTAAATTTAAAAAAACCCCAAACCTGCCCAAAGGAGAACTTCGAATGGAATAAAGGTTGCTTTTAGACAGACACAGAGGCAGCTTGCCCTCAGAGCTGTTCCATTGAGTGTACACCCGGCGTCTGCCCACTTCCAGTGCCACCTGGGTCCGCTTTAGACAGACCAGGCGTGTTCTCCGGTCCGCAGTCTGCCTGCGCGGCACCCCCCGGGACCACAGAGTTGTCAGCGATCACCTGATGCTCTAGGCTCGCACCCGCAACTCTGCGTAATTTCAGACATTATGAGATCACAGTCAATCCCCGTGCAGCCAATGAGCCCTGAACGTCTGTTTGGCAGCATCCAGATGTTCACCACAGTCAATCACCAGTAGGGGCCAAGGTCAACCAAGGTTCTGGAGCTTGGGGGTGATTTCAGACGTTACGGGGCCCTTTGGCCCCGTACCGAAATCACTGGCTTCATTCCCCCCCAGGGTCGCCCCGTAACGCCATATCAGACGTGCCGGGGGGATCCCGGCGGGGAATCCGGGAGGGGGTGGGGCCGCACGGCGCAACGTGCAGCCGCACGGCCCTGCCCCCTCCACGCACCCCACCGCCCGCCCTCCGAGGAGACGGGCGGGCGGCGGGGCCATTGCGGCCGCCGCGCCGGGCCGGAAGCGCCATGGCC
>QEPC01007715.1:1383411-1418643 GCA_003113815.1 Sphenodon punctatus | reverse complement strand
GGGGAGCGACAGTGGGAGCAATAGAGGTCAGGAGGCGGGAGGGGATCGGGTCAAGGGGGCAGGTGGAGGGGTTTGATGAAGAGAGAAGAGCGGAGATTTCCTGGAGAGAGGCAAGAGGGAAGGATGTGAGGAGGGAGGGGGGTGGGTCGGGAGCGGGGGGTGGAGGAGGGTGGGAGGCAATATCCCGACGGATCTTGTCAAACTTGGAGGTGAAGAACGATGCAAGATCCTGAGCAGCAAGGGACACAGGTGCGTGCAGGGAAAGGAGGGAACCCGACCACCCAAGGGGGAGGGATGGGCAGGCATCCCAGGTCACACCCCAGCACTGTTCCGGCTGCCCAACTGAGCTAACCAAACCCGTATCCCGCAGATGCACTGCCCCGCCAGCCGGCCCGGCCCCGAGAGGGACCAGTGCCGGCAGCCCAGAGGATACAGGAGCACAGGGCATGTGTCCGCTGCTGGTGGGAGGACCTGGCGGAGAAGATCATGAGGACCAGCGTGGAGCAGGGGGAGGCGATGATCACCTCCATTGACAGGATGGAGGCGGCCACCGGCAGGGCTGTGGAGCAGGTGGAGGGGCGGGACAGGCACCTCCTAGTCGAGATGCAGAAGGAGAGGCGGCTGCAGAGACAGACCCACACATGCCAGATGGAGGCAATACAGCGGTTGACAGACACCATCGATCGCCAGGCCGCTGAGCACTCCTGGAAGCTGGACTGGTCCCTAGAGATCAGTACCTCACTGCTGCTACATACGGGCATGATGAGTGCCTACATCATGGCAGCAGCACCCCCGGGCGCCATACCAGCTGCAGCCCCACACCCACCTGCCATTCCACTGCCGGTGCCCATCCTTCAGCAGCAGCAGCAGTCCCAGCCACAGGGCCCACGCATCCACCTGCCCATCCCGCCAGGGCTGAGATGGCAACAGCTGCCCCACCAGGTGCAGCAGCAGCAGGCAGTCCCGGTCCCGGACCAGCCCCCAGCAGCGGCCACGGAGGAGAACCAGGAGACCGCGCAGAGCCAGGAAGCAACAGAGGGGGTCACCAGTGCAGGTGAGGGCAGCTCGCAGACCATGGAGCAGCAGCAGCAGGCAGTCCCAGGCCCGGACCAGCCCCCAGCAGCAGCCATGGAGGAGAACCAGGAGGCCGCGCAGAGCCAGGAAGCGACAGAGGGGGACACCAGTGCAAGCGAGGGCAGCTCGCAGACCACGAAGCAGCCCTCATGGCGACGGAGAGGTCGCCCCAGGAAGCAGGAGGGGCCGGGGGGCAGGGGTAGGGGAAGGGGGAAGCAGGGCACAGGGATCACTGTACATACAATAAAGACACCTTTATTCACTGTAACCATCATATCCGTCATTCATTCATACACATGCCAGGGACCCCGAGCTCAGCGGCTGTGGCTCGGGGACTCCTGGGCATTGGCATTGCAGGGGTTCCGCCCCACGAACCCCGGAGTCTCAGGCCTGAAGCAACCGTGCTATGTGCCTTGTACGTGCTGCTCGGATCCACTTAGCATAACGATACTCCCTGGGGTTCGCTACATTCACGTATAGCGGAATGGGGTCAGCTGGCCGCTGTGGCCTGGGATACCCAAGGACCGCTCCATCGGTCTCACAGATGATGTGCAACACGCAGCAGGTGCCGATTACCAGGGCGGAGGTCTCCACCGAGAAGTCCAGGTGCCCAGCCAGGCACCTCCATCTCTGCTTGAGGGCACCGAAGGCCCTCTCGACCATGGTCCTCGTGGTGCACAGTCAGATGTTGTACAGGACCTTCATCTGGTTCCAGGCCACCAGAGGGGCCTTCATGAGCCATCAGAGCAGCGTATAGGCCGGGTCCCCGATGATGCAGGGGGGCATCAACACACCCCCTCGATCCAGGTCATCCGCAAGTTGGCATAGTCCCCCCTGTACATCCGTACGAAGAGGGGGGAGATGACGAGGATCCAGCCATCATGGCTGCAGCTGAAGTGGCCGGTGAAGATGTCAGTGAACTGGCCTCGGAGATTGACAATGGCCATGGAGCTGCAACAAATTGTAACCATGCCTGTTGATGTACTCGGCCGTATCATTGTGGGGTGTGCGTGTGGAGAATCTCCACATGGATGCCATTGATTGCGCCCATGCAGTTGGGGAACCCGGTAGCCTCAAAGCCGGCTATCACAGACCCCTGATCCATGAGCTGGATCACGCGGTCGAGGAGGACCACCTCCACAGCCTCACAGAAGTCATGGATGATGCCGGTGATGGTTGTGAGGCCCACTCCAAAGTGTTGAGCCACGGAACAGCAGGAATCCGGGGTGGTCAGGGCCAAGACAGGTATGGCCACCCACTGCACGACTGGGATAGGGGAGCGCATGGGGGTGTGCATCCGCTCCAGCCAGGGCCGCAGAAGCTATGCCAGTCGCAGGAGGGCACGCCGGTCCATCTGGAAATGTACCCTCCAAGCAGCATTGTCCCATTGTGTCAGGGCCCCCTCCCACCATTGCTGGGCCCTGGGCACGGTCCAGAGGCACCTGTCGATGGTCATAGCGATCCTGACAGCACTGAAGAGGGCTGCCCTTCTCCAGTAGTGGCATGCAGCTGCTTGCCTGAGGGCAGCCAGATGGGCAGCTAGATGGCTGAGGGCAGCCTGAGGGCAGCCAGCTGGGCAGCCAGCTAGGCAGCGCCTGTGGTGGGCGAGCAGGCCGGTTGCAGCAACCTGGGCCAGGCATTCACGCACCCATGTACATCTCGAGCAACTCCATGGTGACCCGCTCGAGCTCGGTGTGCTGGTGGTACCACTCAGCTATGATCTCCAGTAGTAGCCAGCAGGCACCCCGCGGGTTCGCATCCATGCCAGGTACCTGCGAGGGCCTTAGCTGGTAGGTGCCCCAGGAGTGTTGGGCGGTGTCAGGCACACTGCTCAGCAGGACGCTCGTGCTGCTGTGTTGCAGGTTGTGGCTTGCTATAAGGGGTCTGGGGCCAGGGGCCCTGTACCCAGGTGCTGCACCGATTGGTTGTGGCCTGTGCATTATCAGGTGCTCTTGGTGGCACGGGGCCGCTCACCTATACTGGAGGGCTCCATCTGTAGGTCCCATGCCCCCTGGTGCTGCTCGCTAATGCCTAGTGGGGTTTTGGGTGCTTGGGAGGGGGGAGGGCTGTGCCCCTGGCAAGTAGGTGGCGTAACGGTGCCTTGGAGGGTGAATGAACATTGTGTGCATATCACGGCTCTCTGTGTGTAGGTCGTCTCTGGCCGTGGGTTCCTGCAGCTGTGCTGTGTCCGTTCCCCACGCATTGCTTCCATGCTGTCCCACTGTGCTGTCCTTACCCTTATCGCGTGGCCTTGGGGCTCCCAAGTTACCTCCCCTCCATACCATGGTTTGAAGGGCCCCACTGTCCTTGATTATTAGACTCTCTGTCAGCTGCAACATGGCCGATGCTACTGCAGCACAGTTCCCGCTCAGCGGTTCCGTGGCCGGTCCGTGTTGCTGGACCTACAGGGAGACCATGACTTTAGCTGACCTGTGGCATTCCCCTGGTGTTCAACTGTTCCTTGCCTCCCCCTCTACCCTCCCGGATGCCTATCGGTGTCTGAGCTCGGGCCTCCTCCGTTTTGGATATGTGGCTACTACTTGCAAATGCCAACTCCATGCTGTGGAACTGGGCCTCCGTCCCTTTCTGGATGGGCGCATTCCAGAGCTGAGGGGGTCGCTGGTGTCGTGGTCTGCTCCTGAGATGGTGTCAGCTCTGTCTGTCTGTGCCTTGTCCGGTTTCCAGACCTGTCTGGCGGAGGGTGGCCCTGCCCTGGCTGTATCCTACTTCTGCTACATCCTAGGGGCCCGTGGCTACCAGCATTCCCATGGGGTGTCGTACTACCATCTGTTTAAGCTCAGACAGCTATCGTGACCCCCTGCTGCTGACTATGCCTTGCCCGATCCCACCGGACCTGAGCTGCTAGCACTGTCGGAGGTGTGGTCCTGTGCCGATGTGCAGGTTGGGCTCACCGGTCCCGATCCTTTTGAGGCCTACTATCTTGTTGCGCACCACATGGCACGGATGGGCTATCGTCGGGGCATGTTGCAGTGACCCCACTACGTTCATCTGTTGGACCACCCTGTCCCACCCCCCTTCGTGACCCCATGCAGCTGGCTGTAGGTCCCCCCTGGGTCATCTGTGTCCCACCTATTGCCTCCACCGGGTGCTCCCNCACTTGGTTCATCTGTTGGACCACCCTGTCCCACCCCCCTTCGTGACCCCATGCAGCTGGCTGTAGGTCCCCCCTGGGTCATCTGTGTCCCACCTATTGCCTCCACCGGGTGCTCCCTGCACCTCCCTGGACCTTCTGTTCTGTGACTCGCTACAACATTCCCATTGTGGATCCGCTGCTGTCCTGGCTCGATCTGCTCCCCCCGTTCCGCTCGGCTGTGTCGGGTCGCCTGCACCCCGGGGCTGTCTGTGTGGCACCGCTACACCATCTGTGCCCTTGGGGTTTGGTTCCGTGACCCGCCCCCCGGTCAGCTGTTAGCTGCTATCCGACATCTGTACTGGGGATCCCCATGGACCTTTGCACCCCTTGCTCAGTCGGCTCCCTGCCAGTGTCCGTGCTCAGCCCTCACCCCCACCATGTCTCCGTGACTGTTTGTGACTTGCTCGCGCCCCCCGGCAACCCCTTGTTGGGGGGGCATCATCGGCTGTCCGTGACATGGGGATCGCTTCCCTTGATAGCTGTGCATTACCATCCGGGACCGGTTGTCTTGCTGTTGGGACCTGCCTCTGCCCTCCCCACTGTCTTCCTCGGATTGGTGGCTCGTCCCGTGACCCTGCTCTGTCATCGTGTGGACCCCTGTTTGTTCAGCGGCCTGTATTGCTGTTGGGTGCCTCGTGGTGCCTGTGCTGTCCCTGGGATGTTGGGTGCCTGCCCCCATGTCCTGCTCTGTTCCTTCCGGCCCCCTCCTGTTTTGCTGCCCATTGTTGGACTCAGCCACCCCACCCCATGTCCTTGCCATCTCTTGGACTGCTTGGTGTGGTGTTGCCCATCCCTCCTTGTGTACCCCTGTGTGTCTCCCCCTTACTCCCTTTCCCTTTCGGCTGTGCGTGTTCTCGGCAGCGTGTGTGTGGTTTGTGTTCGACTCGGTCCGTGTCTTCCTTCTCCCTATTGTGTGTGTGCGGCTCAACCGTTCATCTCCCTCCTCCCCCTCCCTTCCCGTTTCCCTCACATGGGTGGTGCCTTGTGGCGCTTTTGGCTTCCTTTGCCCTTGGTCGACCATGTCTGTGTCCTGCCCCGCCCTGGTGGCTTCTGGGGGTTCTTGCCAGGATCCGGGATCGGTGACACATCTGTTGTGCTATCCCGGATTGTTTATTTATTTTTAATTTGTATTTATTATCCCAGATTGTGGCCTGGCTGTCTGTTTCCTTGTCGTGGTCCCACTCCCGTCATGTCTGTTTGGGGCCTGTAGGAACCACGGGTCGGGGTTGGGCGTCTAGCTACAATTGGGGATCCACTGTGGTGACTCGGGAGTGCGTCACGTCTGAAATTACCCTCTATGGCATTGTCTGGGGCAATGGCTGGTCATCATCCTCTTGGTCCCCCTCTATCAAGATGAGAGGGCCAAGCATGAAAGCAGGGAATCTCTTAATTTTAGCAGCTATGGTTTTAAAAAATTGAGAAACTCATAACACCATCATGACTGTTGGAGGCAACCCTGGCCCTTCTTAAATGGGCACAGGGTGGGAGGAATGGGTGTGTGCACTGATGCAGGGGCAGGCTTACATGGGCGCACACCCATCTCCATCCACAGAGCAACCTCCGTTTCCCCCAGTTGCTCCGTGGGTGGATGATAGGTGGAGGTGCGTGTGTTGCAGGAGCACATATGCACCCACCAGGGACGTCACACAGGCAACACCCACTCATGTCTATGCAGCAGATCTGCATGGGCATGAGTGGGTCCATCTTGTGTAAAAAGGGCCACTGATATAAAACCTAATCCTGGATAGGAAGCTGCTAGCAGAGAGCACTTCGCTTTGTGAAAAACACTGTGTCTATCAAAGCAACACAGAAATGGAAGCATCTGCTAGCAGTACCATTTTTCTAAACTTTGTTATTTAAGGTCACAATTTAGGTTGAATGTGCGGGCCCAGATTCTTGTCCAGCCAGGCTTCTCTCATCATGAGTTGGGACAAAGGCAGCTTTATCTTTTAGTTTTATTTACAGTCAAACACAAGTCTCAAATGAAAATCATACCAACATAGCCAAAATATCATTAAAAAATGTAGAAGTTTAAAAGACTTCATAATAGTGTTAAAAGAAAATAATATCATATTTCACCATACTAGTTTCCTTGTTTACATCTTTTCCTTTTTTGTGTTAGAATAGCAAATGTTCCCAGAGCATAAATTACTGGCAGTTAATAATTTGCTAGGAGTCATGTTGTCTTTTTTTCCTTCATCCAAAAATAGATTTTAGATACCAGGGGCATTAACCATTTCTGCCTAATCTCATCATAAAATGATCAAACTCATAAATAATGATAAATGTCCGCCACAAGGTCCGCTCCGACCACAACAAGTTCTATCTTGATATGGAAATTCCACCCATGAAATAGAGTTTTCTTTTGTGCAAGTCTAAGTTTAGTAACAGCTTCCCTTTGTTTGGAGTTTGTTTGTTTGTTTTAGTCATTTTGTGTGCTAATGTCTTTCAATCTCTGTTCAACTTTGACCCAATTCCATGCATAACATATTTTATCTCGCTCAATTAGTCCCCCAATCAGTGAATAACAATTCCAACATTTAAAAAGCTATGGTTTAAATGCATAGTTAAGGCAAATAAATAAAAAAATAATTATTTCAATTCTACTCCAACTGATAAGGTCCTATCATAAATCCTATTCTCCTAAAATAAAACCACTCTATCTAATATGTTTAATTAACCACTCTCTATACATCACTCTCCTCAACATCATCACTACCTTTTTTCCTCGAACAACAGTAACGTTATAAAAATGAGAAACAATAACTCCCAGCACATAACAATTTCTACTAAAGAATAAATTATTTTTCATTCAAATGTCTTAATGAGTTTATTTATTAAATGTATTATTATTAAAAATATTTACTATCCCACCCTTCCTGCCACAGGCAGCTCGGGGCGGCTCACAACAATAATTTAATAATTTATTATGACACCTTACACTTCCTTTTTAGATTTTCCAAACAACTCTATAATATCTACACCAAAATTAACTCATTAAGGCATTTTAATGAAAAATGATTTATTTTTTAGTAGAAATTGTGATGTGGTGGGAGTTGTTTCTCATTATTATAATTTTAATGTTGTTCAAGGAAAAAAGGTAGTGATGATGTTGAGAAAAGAGTGATGTGTAGAGTGTGGTTAATTAAACGTATTAGATGGAGTGGTATTATTTTAGGAGAATAGGATTTATGATAGGAAGACATTAATCAGTTAGAGTAGAATTGAAATAGTTATTTTCTGGTCCTTTTTACACACGCTGCAGCACGGGGGGTTGGTATGCACCGTGGTCCACGTGCGGTGAGTGGGGGGAGGGCGTAGACAGGTGCACACCCATCTACACCCACCTTCACCTATCAACAAGCACACAGCAACTGCCGTTTTTATTGGTTGCTCTGTGGGGGGGGAAGAATGGGTGGAGGTGGGTGTGCATGCATGTGCACAGGACCGTGCATACACACACACACACATGCACACACACCCCACAGGATTTACACGGGCGGCATTCACCTTCGGTGTTCATGCGTGGGTGCCGTCCATGTAAAAAGGGCCTTTATTTAATCGACTTATTAACTATGAATTTAAACCACAGGTTTTTAAATGCTGGAATTTAATTAGGTTTTTGTATGGTTTAACATTACACACTAGTGGTTTAATTATTAATTATTATTATTATAAGCTTTTATATAGCACCAACGATGTACCTGGTGCTTTACAGAGAATAAGATAGGTACGGTCCCTGCCGAGAGCTTACAATCTAAATGCAGGAATTGCAGGATGAAATCTTCTGATTCGTGTTTTGAAGATTAGACTAGATGATCATAATGATCAGTTCTGACCTTAACATCAATCTGTATTGGGAAGGGGGGCAACTGAAAGATCAGAACGTGGGGTTTTGCGCTGATGATGTCCCTATCGGGAGAGGCAGGTACCGAACTAAGTCAGGTGGGCTGGGCTATCAGTGGGTTAAAACAAAAGTGTGCCTTGATCCATTCCTTACATTTTATTCTTTCTCCAAATCTTGCCAATTGAAGCTCTGGGGAAGGCAAGTATGCCTGGGGGAGAGTGAGCACTCTCCCAAATGCCTCACTGGGCATTCTCTAGGGCCAGGCATCTTGCACAAACCACTTACTCTGGAGTAGAATCACTGAAGTTACTTCGGTTGGGCTACTCAAAAATGGTTTCACTGGTTTGTGGATGGCAGTCACGGTTTTTTGAGCAGGTTAGCCCCAAAAGGCTGTCTGTGGCGAGTCCTCTAACTTACTACCCTGGAATCCAGATCCTATGAGCTCCCTGCCTTATGTAGCCAGTGGTAGTGGAGGCACGGGCACATGGTCAGGGAGGAAAGCTCAGGCTCTATCACCGCAGGCCCTATCACCAAGTGGCACTGGAATTTCCTACGTGTGTGTGTCACTGCTCTTGGATGGCAGTAGGCATCACAGGATGGGAATGAATTTGGACCTTGAGTGCCAGATGCAGGAGAGAGAAGCTCCATAATCACTAGCTGCCAAGGCAGTGATCCTCACACCACTACGAGCTTCAGTGGGGCATCTCCAGAGAAAGCAGTTTGTGGACTGCGGCAGCCAAGCAGTGGTTGCTTCTGAATTGCCCTGCACTGCCAAAGCAGTGTCCCAAATCCCTTCCCTTTCCAGCTCCCAGCCTGCCTGTCCCAAAGCCATTCTCTCCGTAAGACCCTCGTTTAGATTGCCCTGTTCCTCTGCTGGTGTTACACCCACTAGCAAATTAGGGAAGGGAAAAATCTCAATTCATTCAATATTTTTAGGAACATCAGACAATAAGCTTCTGAAGGCTGAAGACTCAGGCTGGACAATACTTCGCCCCCACTCCCCCTTATGAGCCTGTTCCCATTGAGAGCTTTCCTATCCCAGCGCCGCAGCACCAAGGCTTCATTTTTCTGGTGCTGCTGGCTGATGTGCCTATAAAAACAGTGTCAACATGCTAAAAGGCGATTCTTATTAATTGTACGCCCATGGGTGACAGCAAGCAGCGGTGCTGGAGCGGGTCCCACAGCTGGAGACAGCAGCCCACTGCATCCGTAATATGTTCCCAAATGAACTTATTACTCCACTGGCTTGTGGGGGAGGAGGAAGCTTCTGAGGCTAACTTTACACTAGAGGCTCTGTCCCGCCAGGCTTGGAAGCAGTTTTAATCTATTACACACAAATGAATGGGCTTCAGAGCCTAGGATCCGGTTCACCGCTCCCCTCCCCCTTCAAAGAAAGCTGTCCATGGGCCGATCCTTCCTTGTGTGTAACTTCCCGGAGACTCAGTCCAGCCACCTGGGGGACACGTAAACTGGCTTTCCTGCACCAATGCGTTCCAACTACCCTCCTCTCGACCTCAGCTGCCCCCCCTCACTCCTCTAGCCCACCCGTTCCCAGCTCACCTGCCCCGCCCCCGCTCGCCCTCCTCCTCTCCACCTGGTCTCACCAGACAAACTACCTCCCCTGGCCCTCCTCCTGCCCTGCCCCCCTTCACCCTGCAGCCCCTGCCAGCCATACCTACTCTGCCCCAGCTAACCAACCCCCCCAGTCAGGTATACCTACCCACCGCCCCAGCTAACCTGACCCCCTGCCAGCCATACCTACCCCCGCCCCAGCTAACCTTAACCTCCCCACCAGCTATACCTACCCACTGTGGAGTTCTTCAGAGTGATCCAGCTGCTGCTCTCTGGGCTTGTTCAGTTGGGTTGTGAATCTGTGGCTAGTGCAAGCCAAGGGATCTTTCCCCGACCAGACCAGCTCCCCTTCCCACCTCTTAATTGCCCCACACACACACCTGAGTCGTCTGGTGAAGTTTACAAGGGGGCTGAACAAGCCAGCTGTAGAGCGGCAGGATCACTCTGAATGGTTCTGCTAAGTCCATGCGGGTAAGAGACATTTAAAGCCAGTTCCCTGCCCCAGCCCACCTCAGCTGGGATGCACTGAGGTAGGGAACCAGCAGGGGAGAATGCAACCTTCCAAAGCCACATAGATGGAATCCTGGGACATTGTGGTGTTTGCGAGACAGGAAGTATAAACGATGATACCACCTCAAACACGCATGCGTGACTTAAGGATTTCTCACATTCACTTAAACATGATGTTTTACTGCTGATAACTACTGATTTAACATACCAATTTTTTTTCCAAAGCACCAGCAATTAGTAGGGCTGAACCGAACAGTACTTCTGGTTATTTGGACTGATTTCTCGAAGTTCTGAATAGTCGGTCTGAGTACTCTGAGGCAATTAGGTGTTCTTACTGAAGCTTTGGACTCCAGAAACTGAAGCACAGAATGTCAGAAAACTTTGGAAAACTTCTGCGCCACCGTGGCACCTCAGCAGAGATTACCATGTGCAGCAGCTGCAGCCAGGGGGCAACCTCTTGACATGGATTCGTGTGGCACTGGTAACTTGGGGAGACCAGGGATACAGGCCGGGGGAACTCCTGGAGCCAGGCAGAGAGATCCCTGTGGGCGGTTCATGGTGATGCTCTCTGACTGCCAAGCTGAGCAAACCAAGCACCCCAGCTGGCCTGGCAGCACCCAATTATTATTTTTAAAACCAACCTAGCATGCTGACCCTGCCTGGAGGCAGCCAGAGGATCCTTGGTAAAAGAAGACAACTTGCATCAACCACGCAGACTGCAAGTAACTGCGATCCTGCACACCAAAAGTCAGCCAGGCCAGCAGACACTGCGTTGGTTCTTCACACACACACACACACACACACACACACACACACACCCTGGGGCACCCTGGCATGGAGGGAACTTAACTCCTGGAGGCAGGCAGAGAGAGCCCCCTGGGTGGCTCGTGGTGCTGCTGTCTGACTGCCAAGTCAACCAAGCAGCAGTAGCCAGCAAGCAATGTGCCCCCAGTGGCACATTTATTTTATTTTATTTTTTAAAAAAGCATACCATGCAAACCCCCCGTGCCCCAGCATTAGCCCTATGCACAGACAAGGCAGGCCAAACCATGCCATGCTATGCCAGGAGTCCCCCCAGCCCAGCCGATTACTCACAGTTAGCAGTGCAGCAGCACAATGCCAAATTCACCAGAGAATGGGATGGCTCTGGGAGGTGTGTGTCAGTTTAGTTTTTTGGTACTTCTCTTTCTATTGGCTGCAGCCTTGTACCTATCAAACTAGCCATCTGGCTTGGCCAGCCAATCGATTCAAAATCTGCCTTATCCCATGACTCAACTGT
The DNA here is from genome assembly GCA_003113815.1 of Sphenodon punctatus. NCBI lineage: Eukaryota > Metazoa > Chordata > Lepidosauria > Sphenodontia > Sphenodontidae > Sphenodon > Sphenodon punctatus. Next base: position 1,407,207 of record QEPC01007715.1, on the reverse strand, counting down.
CCCCTTCCATCCCCCCCTCCTGATAAATATGGCACTGTTTACAGAAGCTTTTGGGAGTTTCTCTAGCCAGGCTCAGGCATACAGGTGCTTCCAAAGTCTCCCGAAGAATGGCTGTGCTTTCCCGAACTTCAGAAACCGCTGTTTCTGGGTCAAAGACCCCAAAATTTGGTAATTTCCGAATAATACCGAAGACTTCATTTCAGCCCTACCAATTAGTAAACATTTGACTTTAATTTTCTAACCCAATCAGGTAAAGCTATGGCAGTGAACAAAGGAGAAATCCCCTGCAATCACAACCCAGAAGTCAAGTGGTTCAAAAGAGCAATGTTAAAGACAGGCAGAGATTCAATGAGATCTCCGTCTCGCCTTAAATAATTGAGGCACAAGCGCGCCTCTATAATATTTATTCTGCCACCTTATTACAATACATCATAGCTCAGGTTTTTAAATGAGGACAATAGGACTATTTATGTAGATAAAACTAAGCATTAAAACTAAAATGGTTTGCAAGATGGGGACTAAACTTTGACAAATGTAGAATATGCACTAAATTACATATTACTTGTCAATCATGAAATGTATTATACAAAGTGGAATTTTTAATAAAATGTTACATACAGTACACATATTGCACACACCACTATGCAGGAAGGATGTCAATGAATGATTCATTCCCAGAGTTGAAACACTGTTTCCCTAAATTACTTATCTTCGAAGTCCACAAACATAAGTACAGATTTACAGTAAATACAGATGGATAATAAAGGCGTACAGTGAATGTATTAAAAACTGTACCACACACTCTGCATTAAAACAGAAAAAAGAGACTAATAAGGGTCTTGTTAGTATAAGACAGATGTATGCCATCATATCAACTAATGGAGGTTAAAAATGTGTGCTTTATAACAAACACTTTTTTTCTAATAAGCACTTTTTTCCCCAACTCCAGAGAATGATTTTTGCAGTAGATGGTGTACTACTAGCTGCAGAAGCTACAACTTAGTTTGTCACTGATTTCCTGAGAGGTTTATAGTTTTATTCATGTTTTACTCCTTTTCATCTCTGTTGTCCTAGTGCATTGCTTTATAGGACATCAGTCCCCTTAGAAAATAATCAGAACTGTGGTTCACTTCCACACTTTTGATAGGCTAAGTGAATAAATGGAATATTGTAGCCTAGACAGCCAGTGTGGCTTCGTGGATAAGGTGCTAGACTTGGACCTGGGAAGGCCTGGTTTAAATCCTGACTGAGCTATGAACTCATTGGGTGATCTTGGGCAAGTCACAACCTCTCAGCCTTGGTTCTCCATCTGTAAAATGGGAGTGTGTGCGCGCGTGTGTGTGTATGTCTCTTCCTCTGTTCCCCTTACCTTTGTCAATCTTCAACTGTAATTCCCCTGGGCAGGGACCCGTCTCCAAATTCTGTGACTGTAAATCACTGCATACGCCTAGTAATGCTATCGAAATTATTATTAGTAGAGAACTCAATTAACCTGAAGATGGAATCTTGGTCATTTGTCTCCTTTTCCTAGTTCATACGTATTCCTGAATGAGTGAGCAGTTCAAAGTAATGATGCTGCAGAGGAAATGACTACAGTTTACTGCCAACATTTTCTTCCAAAGAAACAATTCCCAATTGCTGTCTGTCAGAACGTTCTTTGCTTCCATAGCCTGGCTTCCCTCCACAGTAAAATTGGAAAGTAAAGTATCCCCTTAAAAGAATAGAAGATAAGATCCTAACTCTGCAAATGATTACACATGAGCTTAACTTTATGGGAATTAATGAAACTACTGTGAGGATAACTCTTTAAAAGCCTGCTTGCTAGTCTGGTCAGTTTAGCATTGCAGATTTCATAACTTGTTAGGAGCACTGTGCACTAGGCACCAGTAAAGAGTCTTTAGAAACAAAATCTGGGTAATATGCTTGTAAAATACCCATCTCCCTTAAGTTGTCTGTCTTAAGAATCTTTCTGTCAGAACACACCAAACACCACACATGACACAGGACCCATGTACAAAGCTGAGCATGTGTATAAATTTTGGAAGGAACAAGGCCCTAGAGAAGTAAAAGAAGAGCAGAACGGCATTCTTACAAACTTCACTTGTTTCAGATTTCAATTTGTGATAGACAAATCTGAGCACATCTATAAATGCTCTCAGTGTCCAAATGTAAGTGCTCCAGTTTTGAAGAGGTCATGAAAAAGATGCTCCTACACAATAATCACTCCTGAAATTATTATTTTACTTGTGTAAGAGAAGGGAAAATCTCCCTTTATAGTGTAACTGTGAGTAAGGAAAGAAATCCTCAAATTCCTATTAAGGCCCAAATGATTCCCTTCACTTAAAAAACAACACCACTAGGAGCACCAACGTGGGTCTTTTGGATTAGAACATATACTCTTATGCATCAGTTTTCAAAATGCTGTGCTGGTACAAGCCAATGGATGGGGCTTGCACCAGTGTGGTTCTTCACAAATCAGAAGCCAGTTACTGCACACTCTGCAGCTCCTCTTGATGTGTCTGGGGAGGGCTCCAAGGGGAAGGTGTGAAGCTCAGGGAGAAGAGGAAGCAGGGAAACTGGGGAAGTAGCAGCAGGAGGAGTGTACATTTTCTGAGCCAGACATCCTGGTGGAGGTCAGATGGCTAATTATTCAAACCACTTATTGAAACCCAGTGAACCCTTTTCAAAAAATTGAGGTTTGGGAATATGCAAAATTCACATAACAGTGGTTCCACTGTACCTGCACCAAGAGTTTTGTGAATGTTATGCTTTCCTCAGTGGGAAAACAGCACAGTGCCCATGGAAGATAGAATAGTGGTTCTGTATTGAGAGCTTTCAAAATGACTTCTTCAGCTCAGGAGCTGCAAATGCTATTCAAATAAATGGAAAGTGTGAATACTCAGCATCTTTTACAATCTTAATTTGCAACTAAATTGATACTCCTAAATGCATGTTTGAGTAGCTAACTCCCAATGTTCTTAGCTAAGTTCATTAATGTTCACCTTTTCAGAAAAACTTTTAGGCTACAAAATCTGAAACTGGAGGACGTTTTGCTGAGATTCTTGGAAATGCATCTGTAACTGCAGTAGAAATCAATGGGAATTATGGATGCCCAGCACTTTCAGGTGTGGATTCTAAGGGTGTTTTTAAAAGAGCAAGGCTTGAGGGGTCTATGACTGCTGAGTGGCACAGCTGCAGAGCACCCACGCACGTGGAGTGAGTGGGGAGTGATTCTAACGGCAGTTCCCAGGGTGATCACTGCACCCACGCAGGCAACCTCCATGCACTCCCCCTACCACGGACCGCCCCTGCAAACAACTCATACGGGCACCTGTTCTCCCTCACCGCTGCCCAGCAACACCCACCCCCATCCTAATTCCCACCCAGCTGCTCACTCTCTGCCATGACATACAGCCATGGACAGCATGGGAACATGCAGCTGCAGCAGCCAGTAACCCCTTCCTGCCCAGGAGCCAGTGCAGCCGCTACAGCTGCTGGCAGTCCCAGGTAACGTACCAGGGGGAGAGTCCTCCATGGCGTTGGCTCTTCTCTTGTTCATCATGAGGAGGTTTTGTTGTGCTTTGAACCACCATGGTGTTGTATTTTGCACATATGTCCTTTAAGAGTTCCCCAGAGAACTTCTTGTAGGGCTGTGGGCAGGACCAGGGAGGCAGCCAGCTGCAGACCTGCCTGCTGGCGTGGGTGGGTGCCCCAGTTCATATGGGCGGTGGATGCTTGGGCACCTGTCCCCATGCAGTTTTTTGGCTTGTCCCAAACGACGCACTCCAGATTTTTCAGCAGTGCCCTGTGAGTGGCCATGAGTGGGTGCTGCGTGACTCACAGGAGCACGCATCCCTCCACGACCACCTTCAAATGAGCAGTTGGATGCGTGGTTAATGGGTTGCCATGTGTGCTAGCATCTTGCTTAAAAACACCCTAAGATTCCAATTGCAGCATGACTAATGCCAAACTGTGTAAGACACCCAGCTTTCCAGGGTCAAATGTAGGAAATGAAATTACAGCAGGGAATACAAAACGTACCTTTTGTAGTGAACTAAACCTAGAAAACCGGCAGCGATGAGGCCCTCTTAATATTTATTTACTTATTTATTTTATAGATTTCTACGCCGCCCCTCCTGCAAACAGCTCGGGGCGGCCTCCAACAATAAATATATAATACATAAAAACAATTTAAAATAATCAATAATAATAATCATATATTAAAACAGGGCCCGGGACCTCAATTAAAACAATAAATAAGGTAGGGGAGCTAAAACCCTACCTCCCCCTCCTCCCCTCCCCAAAGGCCTGGGTGAACAGCCAGGTTTTACAACTTCGCCAGAATGTTAACAGGCTTGGGCCAGGTGGGCTTCCTCCGGAAGGGAGTTCCAAAGGCGCAGCACGGCCACCGAGAATGCCCTCTCCATTGTGGCCCCCCGCTTAATGCGTGGGACCTCCAAGAAGGCACCCCGAACAGACCGAAGGAGCCACTCTGGGGCACGGAGGGCGAGGCGGTCCCTGAGGTATGAGGGGCCCCGACCGTGAAGGGCTTTATAGATCAACACCAAAACCTTGAATCTGGCTCGGCACGCTATCGGCAACCAGTGCAGAGTCCGGAGCATGAGTGTAATGTGCTCCCGGCAACCCGTCCCCATAAGGAGACGAACCGCCGCATTCTGCACTAGCTGCAGCCTCCGAACCAGGCACAAGGGAAGCCGCACGTAGAGTGCATTGTAGTAGTCCAGCCTCGAGGTGACGAAGGCATGGATGAGGGCGGCCAGGTCCAGACCGGAGACGTACGGACGCAGCCTCCGCACCAGGTGCAACTGGCAGAAAGCCGCCTTCACGACTGCCTCCACCTGCCGCTCCAGGCGGAGATCCGCGTCCAGCACCACCCCCAGACTCCGGACCTGCTGGGCTATAGGAGGGCGAACCCCCTAATCAGGGGGGCCACTACCTCCCTAGCTCTCCCCACCACCATCACCTCCGTCTTATTGGGGTTGAGCTTCAGTCTGCTCTGCCACATCCATTCCGCCACGGCCTCCAAACACTGGGACAGCACCAAGACAGCAGGGTCTGGGTCAGTTGAAAAAGAGAGGTACAGCTGAGTATCATCAGCATATTGGTGACATCGCACCCCGAGCCCTCTCACAACCTCCCCCAAGGGCTGCATATATACATTAAATAATAATGGAGACATCACCTCGCGCTCTCCCCCTACTGTCCCTAATCCAGTGTCAAAATCGCTCTGAATCCGAGCGATTTTGTCTGCGAAGTAGATGACAAACTCCTCACAGCGGGCCTGGGACAAGTCCCCATCCAGGCAGAGGGAGGCTGGACTGACCAGCCCCCGCACCACCCAAAACAACTCCACAAGGCGTGACTTTGCAGACGCTATGAGGACAGCAAGGAACTCTTTCCTTGCTGTCCTCACAGCCTCAACATGGGACCGCAAATGGGCCCTATGGAGAAGTCGGTCGGAGTCAGATCGAGTCCGACGCCAGCATCGCTCCAGCCTCCTGTCTACTCGTTTCATACACCGCAGCCCCTCAGTAAACCAAGGGGCCCTGCGGTGACAAGACCGAGGTAAAGGGCGTCTCGGAGCCACCCTGTCAATGGCCTCCTCCAGCAAGCTATTCCAATGCTGAACCAGCTCGTCGACAGAATGACCGTCCAGGTCCAAGGTTAACTCCCTCAGGACCTCCTGGAACCACTGGGGTTCCATCAGCCTCCGAGGGTGGACCATCCTAACTGGTCCCTTCCCCTTCTGGAGGGGGTACGCTGAGAGACTGACCTGCAGGAGATAATGGTCCATCCATGACAAGGGCACTGCCCTAACCTCCACCACCACTGGACCCCCCACCTCAAGGCCAAAACCGAAGATCAGGTCGAGGGTATGCCCCCCCACGTGGGTCGAGCAGATAATCTCCTGGGACAAATCCATGGTTGCCATGGCGGCCATGAATTCTCGTTCTGCCCCAACAAGGCCGGCATCGGCATAAATGTTGAAGTCCCCCAAGACCAAGGTCCTAGAGGTGCGCAACACCACCTCCGAGGCCAGCTCTGCTAGAGCGATAAGGGATGCCGCCGGACAGGAAGGGGCCCGGTATACCAGCAGCACCCCTAGCTTGCCCCCAGCCAAATCAAACACCACGTGGATGGTCTGGATACCCACAATCTCCTGGACTGGATACCTCCTAACAGGCCAGTCCTCTCTAAAAACAATCGCTACACCACCTCCCCGGCCATCCGTGCGGGGCTGATGCTGCACGGCATACCCGGCTGGAATGAGATCGGCCAAAGTTGGACCGGCCACTGCCAGCTCATCCAGCCAGGTTTCCGTAATACATGCGAGGTCCATGGCCCCATCCAAGATTAAATCGTGGACAATTGGGGCCTTGTTCACAATGGACCTCGCATTCAGCAGCAACCCCCCATGTGTGGACCTTGGACCCAGCTCCTCACTCACCCCCAGTTGGGGGATGGCAACCTGCACCTCCTTCAGGCACCTCGGTCCTCTCGGGGCGCGGGCCATCCAACCCCTTGGACCATACCGTCCTCGCCGAGGAACTACCCCTATAGCCGCACCCTCCCCCCCATCCACCAACTCCTGGCCCCCCAAACCTGACTGCTCGGCCCACAGCCTTCACCCCCCACCTCTCCCCCTAAACCTCCACCCCATCCCTCCGGCCATCCTGCTGCCACCAGGGACCGATTGGGACCATTTCCCCCCCTCCTCCGCTTGACTTTCCTCTCTCACTGGGGTCAGACTCCTCCCCCCTCCCCCCAAGAAAAATAACCCTCCCAGTAATCCCCCTGCTGCCACCAGAGTCAGTAACCGGAACACCCCCCCACCAACCACCCCTCCTACATCCCCACCCCACCTCCCTAGCCCTGACCAAAAAGAATCCCACAAAAACAAAACGTCCCCCTGCCACCCCTTCAGGCCCCAAAGCGCCCCAAAGCGCCACGCCCTTTGGCCGCGGCCCTTTGGCTCGTGGCCTGTGGCACAAGTCGATGGCCGCTGGGTTTTAAAGTCCCGGCTATTTCTGGGTGGGGGAGGGGACAAGCCGGCTCTCACAACCGGCTTCTGCGTTCCCCCCACCCCCAGACACTCACAAAGTTCTTTTTTCTTTCCCTGCAGGTCCAGCAAGGTGAGCTGGATGGGGACCCCCTCCTCGCTGGCAGAGATGGCAGCGGCGCTCAGCAGAGGAAAGCAGATGTGGATGCTCCTGGCACAAGCCACTGGGCTAAATGCCTTATGTGTGCTTAGTAACATAGATACCTTGTCTCAAAAGCGTATCAAACTTTAAATAGACAAAACAGATAAAGAGAATATTAGGATACCCATTTTAAAGAGAAGAAAGAGAGATTAAGTGAGTCACCCAAGGTCACACAGGATCGGAACCCAGATTTTCTAAGACTTTATAGTACCTTAACCATAAGATCACCCTTGTTCTCTACAGTATCCTAAATACTGTAAATTCTGTTTCTGCAAACCCCATGTGCACATAAAGAAACGCTTCACAAGTCTAGCTCTATGCGTATACTCCTTTCACTTTTTTCCAATAAATATATAAAGCAAACAACTGAATGAATCAAATATACTGTGATTTATGCGCCGTTTCCCTTTTCACTGAAATCTGCTTATTATAGTATATTTTCACTCCTGCTGTGTAATCTTTAAAAGTACTCTTGTGAAAAGAAGGGGAAGGCAAGAGGGGAAGCTGTGTTTTAAATAGATGATATTATATCCTTCTGTTTCCATGCTGTAACAGGGATTAAAATAACATATTTAAATACCTTAATGTCTTTAACACGAAACATATTAATTTGATACTCTGCTTCCTTGAAATGCTTTGCTAAAGCACACAAGAGCCTCTCAAGAGCCTCCCTTTCTTGATGCTAACACGCTTTTACTCTGTTTTACTACAAAGTACGCTAGTATTTCAAAATACCCTGCCTGATCTCATCTGCTGGGAAGGTAGGTTTGGGAAACAGACCAAAAAGAAAGCTGAGATGCATCAAGGTTATTGACTTTTAAAAGCAAACAAGGGCCCCAAGAGAAGGAGACAAGATGAACTAATATATCATTGAAATGAATGTTCAGAAAGCCTGTCAAGTGGTGCTACTAAAACATCATATTTAACAGCTATTTAATTAGACAAACATAGGCCTCCCTCAGCACCAGAAGTTAAAGGAACTTGCCATCTGAATTTGCCATGTCGCATCCCTTGTCTATCCTTCTGTTCTCCCTTCCCTGTCTCCCCTCCGCCTGTCTTTAGATTGTAAGATCTTGGGCAGGGACCGTGTCCATCTTATTTTTTTGTAAAGCGCCAGGTACATCGCTGCCGCTATATAAATGCTTATAATTATTATTATTATTATGAATAATCTGACTGCCAGTTCCAAAGCAGAGCAGGACTGGATTACATTCCAGCAGGCAGAAGCTGCTCCAGCAAGCATCTTATCGCAGGCCCACAGTCAAGCACAAACTAACTTCCATGAGTGAGGGGGGAAATGGATGTCTTTATGCCCAATTTGCTTATTTAATGGCTTATTTCCTCCGTCAGTTTCATTTGATGAAAATAAGCACCTCCCCATCCCCTTAGGGCTCAGTACTTTAAAAGCTTTGGAAAGGGCACCGAATCATCTGCTAATGTTCTATAGACTAAAATCTAAAAAGGTGCTGTACACTTATACAACTGAAAAACAAGATAGTCAGTTTCTTGACAAAACATGGATTAGCTGCTAAAAAGCAAGGTGAAGAACAGCAAAATGTAAAATGCATTCCTATCAGTACTGATTCATTGGCATGGAGAAACAGAACCCCATAGTCTGGCTTCCCATGTGGAAGGCACTCATTCTTTCTGCAGTATCTTCTTTTCAAGAGTGTTAATAATTTTTAATCGTCTCCAGAATACTTTTCCAGGGCAAATCCTAATTTTGTAGCATTATTCTCTGTAACATTGCCAAGATGCAGTCCCTTCTTTTTTCTGACATAAGCAAGATTCTTCTTCAGCTTGTTCTCATCACCCCTTTTTGCTACAGATGTTCCACCTCAGTCTTTATGGTCAATCGAAAACAGCCTCCTGCTAATTCCATCATGGTGCCAAGCACATACAGAATTCCCTTAGTGAGGCACTCTCTCAGTGGCTTTCCAACAGCTCGGGAACTCCCTGTTGTGTTCTTCTGAAGTGAACAAAGATGGCCACCGTTGAAGACAGGATGCTGGGCTGGAGGGACCATTTGTCTGACCCAATATAGCATTTCTTATGTTAATAATAATAATATTTTATTAAGTCGTGACCATAGGTCAAGACCAAGGACATAAAAAACATACAAAAGGAGCTTAGGAACTCTCAAGAGATCCATAATAAAAACTATAAAGAAAATCACAAACCATTAAATTGTTAAATCAATAGCCATTGAATCAATCAGTAAATAAATCAATAAATAATATACATAAAACAATAGAGAGAGAGTGGGGAATCTCCAGCAACAAAGTCCACCCCTAGCCCTGCAGGGGATTTTGATTTTAATTTTGAGTCCTTTTATTCAAGGCTAATGCCATTCTGGCAACATTATGTATAGAGTCGGAATCTTTGGCCGAAGTCAAAAAGATCAATAACTGTTGAGGCGACCAATGAATTTTATTTTTAAGCACAGAAGGCAAGAATTTCTGTATTTCTTATGTTCATTTACTGTTATCTACTGATTCTTGTTTTTTAACACCATCATCAATGGTTTTTAACCACATTGTTTTAAAATGTTTGAAACACCCATTTTTTCCCTAGCAGCTTCCTCCTAACATATTGCTCTCTCTCCATATATACATACACAGACACATATACATGTATGTATAAAAGTATGTATACTTGTTGTACCTCTGTGTGGCACAAAAGCTTGCACTTTCCTCACCAACAATAGTTGGTCCAGTTAATGATATCATCTGAACTACTTTGTCTCAATCTAACACATAAGTGGCAGATATCTGTCGAATCTATTATTAAAAACTTCCAATGCTAGATAGTCCACAATATCCATTAGTAACTTGTTCCACTAGATAAACACATTGGTTAAAAACAGACGTGACTATGGGTGAAAACAGACATGCACATAACTCCGCTTTAACATTTCTTATGCATATTGCAGGGCTGTACTGGCGCCACATGTAGCCCTGCAATATGCATAAGAAATGTTAAGAACATAAGTAGTGCCATACTGGGTCAGACCAATGGTCCATCAAGCCCAGCACCTGTCTCCGACAGTGGCCTATCTCAGTCCCTCGGAAGAAATACCCAACAGGTCACATTGGGGCGATCCATTCCCTGTTGTTCACTCCCGGCTCCCAACAGTAAGAGGTTACATTCCCCAAACCTACCTGGCTAATAGCTGCTAATGGACCTGTCCTCCAAAAACTTTTCCAACCCTTTCTTAAACCCAGCTGTACTACTGACCTTGACCACAATGTCTGGCAACAAATTCCACAACTTAGTTGTGCACTGAGTGAAAAAAATACTCTCTTTTATTTGTTTTAAATCTGCTGCCAGTTAGTTTCTTGGCGTGTCCCCTATTCCTAGTACTATTTGAGATGGTGAATAACCTTTCCCTATTAACTTCTTGACCACAAAAACTTCTATCCTATCCCCTCTCAGTCATTTTTTTCTCCAAGCTGAAGAGCCCCAACCTATCCAGCCTTCGTCACAGGGGAACCGTTCCACACCTCTTATCTTTTTTTGAGATGGGGTGACCACAGCTGCACACAATATTCAAGGTGCGGTTCCACAGTGGCATTATGATACTTTCAGTTTTAGTCTCTATCCCTTTATGACTAATTCCTAACATTCTGTTTGCTTTGAAATTCTCAGCTCAGTGTGTGGAGGCCAATGTATTGTCCACAATGACCCCAAGGTCCTTTTCCTGAGTGATAACTCCCAAGTTAGAACCCAGCATTGTGTACATAAAGTTTTTATTGTTTTTTCCTATGTGCATCACTTTGCACTTGTCCACATTAAATTTTATCTGCCATTTGGATACCCAGTCGCCCAGTTGCGCAAAATGCCCCTGCAGTTCTACACAGTCCACTCATGTTTTAACTACCTTGAATAACTTGGTGTCATCTGCATATCTGATCACCTCACTCCTTACTCCCCCTTTCCAGATCATTAATGAATACATTAAACAACACCGGTCCCAGTACAGATCCCTAGGGCACTCCACTATTTTCTTCTCTCCATTGTGAAAACTGACCATTTAGTCCTACACTTTGGGTATTTTCAGACGTTACGAGATCACGCTCAACCACAGTGAACCACGGTCAATCCCGTGGTGGGGCCAAAGTGCCCTGAACGTCTGTTCGGCGGCCGCCAGATGTTCACCACTGTCAATACCCACATGAGGTCAAAATCAACCACGCTTCTGGGGCTCCCCGCCGGACAATCTCAGAAAGCGTGGTCAAAGAGATTCCCAGCAGGAAACAACAAAAAGTAACGTCTGGACAGCAATCACTGGCTGGAACCAAAGAAAATGATCCCCAGCCGGGGACAAAGAACGCAACGTCGCTGCCAGGCAACCAGAACAACACAGCCACTGGAGGGAGATTTAAAGGGCAAACCACAGCAGGGAAGTGTGGCGGGATGGAGCGAGGAGGGAGGCAGAAGAGAGTGGTGGGAGAGAGAGCTAGAGTGGAGGAGGAGGAGGCAGTGGCAGTGGTGGAGGAAGCGCAGGCGGAGGAGGGGGAGGCGGGGCTTGTGCTGAGGATGGAGGAGGCGGAGGGATAACACCCGCAGCAGCCGGGACAGGACGCCCCGGGGACATCAGCCGGACCAGGGGAGGAGGCACCCTGGAAACAGGAAGGGGAAACAAGGGGAGGGGAACAGGGGCACCAAGGGGGGGCAGGGGGCCAGGCTGGGCCCCCGGCAGGGAGGGGGGGAAAGGGGGCAGCCTGCGAGAGGGGCCAGAACTGCACCTAACCATAAATCCCCCCCTGTGTCCTGCACACACGGAAACGGGCCCGGGTGGACGAGCCCTGGAGGACACCGGCCCAGCTCAGGCGGAGGAGGAGGCGGTGGAAGAGGTGGTGGAGGAGGAGGAGGAGGACTCCCAGGGGAGATGATGGAGGAAGCCCTACCACAGAGGGGGCCAGTGGGGGCTGCAGGAGACTCGGGACTTCATACGGATCTGCGGGACCCTCGAGTACCAGTTGGAGCTCGCGCTCAACCAGCGGAATGAGCACGTCTACCAGGACATAGTGCAGGAAATGGAGGTGGCGGGGCACCATGGCACCATGGCACAGTGCCGCTCCAAGGCCAAGGAGCTGAAGAGGGGGTACAAGGCCACAAGGGACAACAATAGGCGGTCTGGACACGGAGCCCGGACCACCCCCTTCTATGATGCCCTGGACCAAATCCTGCACATGAAGGGCTCGATAGTCGCCCCACAGCTCGTGGGGAGTGCAGTGGTCCAGGTCAGGGAACAGTCTGAGGTACCCCCCTCCCCTCGCTGCCCCCCTGGTAGACACAAGCTTCAGGGTCCCAGACCCCCAGGAGGAATGCCCAGGAACCTCCGGCACCTGCAGGCCCCCCCGGACAGCAGCCTGGAGAGCACCCACCCCCAGGCTGGACAGGCGGAGTACGAGGCCAGCACCCTCATCATCCTCAGCCAGTGGTCCCTGGGGGAGCATTCCCCAGTGAGGGGCCGGCCTCTGAAGGATTGGAGACCAACATTGAGGGTAAGCAGGCAACTGGGAGGGGAGAGGGACCGGGCCCATGGGGGCAGGGGCCAAGGGGGGGGATGGACGGGACGGGGCCAGCCTCAGCCCCGCACAAGCAAGGTGGGAAGGGGGCCCGGGCCCCGGCCGCCCATCCGCCCACCCCTACACCAACAACCCCCCCTTCACCCACAGGGCATGGAACACCACGGCACCAGACCCAGGCAGGTGAGCAGGCAGGCACCGAGGAGCCCGGGAAGCAGGCGGCGGAACCAGGTGAGGCACGCGGTCTGGGTGGGAGGGTCCACTGGGGTGCTGGGAGGGGGTTCCGGGACACTCAGAGGTGGTGGAAGGGGCCAAGGAGGGGGGTGGGAAGGGGCCAGGTGACACGTCTGGGGGGCTATGGAGCCCCGGTCCCATCCCAGGGCCGAGGGCGGGCTCCCAGAGCGGCAGGCGACTCACCTTCCTGTACCCTACAGGGCAACCCCAACAGCCACTGTCTCCAGGGCCCATGCCCCCAGCACAGCACATGAGGAAGCACTGGGCACGGGTCTGCCGGTGGAGGGAGGACGAGGCGGATGATATCGTCCAGACCTTGGCGGAACAAGGGGAGAGGATGATAGCGACCATGGACCGGATGGAGGTGGCCATCGAGTGGTCCCTGGAGCGGGCAGAGGAGCAGGACATGTGGCTACAGTCCGAGGTGCGCCTGGAGCGGAGGCGGGAGTGTCAGGAGCACAGCAGGCAGGTGGAAGTGCTCAGGCGGCTGGAGCAAGCCATAACAGGGATGATGCGGGAGCACTCCACCAAAATGGACAGGTCCCATGATATTGGGACCTCCTTGCTCCTGCACGTGGGCACCATGTGTGCCTATGTGATGGCAGCCACCCCTCCAGGCACCCTGCCTGCCCCGGGCCCTGTGCCGGGCCCTTCGGCACCCCACCCCCTCCCCAGCTGCCCCCAGGTGCCGAGCATCTGCCTCCCGGACCCCCTGCCCTCCGGAGGGTGCAGCCGCTCAGGGGGGCCCCCCGGGTCCAGGGCCCATCCTCTCCCTAACCTCCGCCCCCCCCCCCCGCTGGCCCAGGAGGCAGCCCAGGACACTGCTGGGGACATGGACAGCGGGGGGGAGGGGAGCTCACAGAGCTCCGTAGCGAACACTGGGCACTTGAGGGGGCATCCCAGGAAACGTGGGGGACGGGGTGAAAGGGGGAGGGCAGTGTGAGGTGGGGGGCACTTTAGGGGGCAGGGCCCAGCTGGGGTGGAGGGAGAGGGGTTGGGTGCACATGTGGGTGAAATAAATTGTGGTTCCACTATATTGCCTCCCGTGCCCATTATTGGACGACAGGGGTGAGGTGGTGGGGTACCAGACCGCCTCCTGTGTAGGGGCTGGGCCAGGGACTCCCCGGGCCTGGGCCGGGTTGTTGCAGCTCTCACACCTCGGCCTCCCAGCTGATATGCCTCGCCAGGGCATCCCGGATGCTCTTGGCATAACGGTACTCCCTCGGGTTCTCAGAGTTCACGTACAGGGGCACCAGGCCGGGGGGCCAGTTGGGCTCAGGGTATTCCAGGGCTGCCCCCTTGGTCTCGCCCACGTTGTGCAGCACACAGCAGGCACTGATCACCAGGGCCGAGGTCTCCACAGTGTAGTCTAGCCGCCCAGCGAGGCTCCTCCAGCGCTGCTGGAGGGCCCTGAAGGCTCGCTCCACCATGGTCCTGCTGGAGCACAGGCGGGTATTGTATAGCACCTCCGCAGGGTTGCGTGCGAATGGGTAGACCTTCATTAGCCACCAGGTGAGGGGATAGGCAGGGTCGCCCAGGATACAGGGGGGCATCGGTACCCCCTCAATCCAGGTCATCCCCATGTCAGCAAAGTCCCCCCGGAACATCCGGGCATAGAAGGGGGAGATGGTCATGATCTCGGCATCGTGACTGTGGCCGGAGTTGCCCGTGAAGATGTCTATGAACCGGCCCCGGTGATCCACAGCTGCCTGCAGCTGCAGTGAGTGATACCCGTGCCTGTTGACATACTCTGCGGCCTCCCCTGTGGAGGGCCGGAGGATCTCAATGTGGGTGCCGTCCACAGCACCCATGCAGTTGGGGAAGCCTCCAGCTGCGAATCCTGCCATCACGGCCCCCTGGTCCACCAGCTGGATCGTTCTGTCCAGGAGCACGCCCTCCACAGCCTCACACACATCCCGGAGGATACAGGCAACGGTGCTCAGGCCAACCCCAAAGTGCTGGGAGATGGACCGGCAGGAGTCGGGCGTAGCTAGGGCCCAGACCCCTATAGCCACCCGCTGGACCATGGGGATGGGGGTCCTCATGGGGGTGTGCTGTCACTCAAGCCAGGGCGTAAGGAGCTCAGCGAGCCGGAGCATGGTGAGCTCGTCCATCCTAAAGTGGGCCCTCCAGGCTGCCTCATCCCACTGGGCCAGTGCCCTGGCCCACCACCCCTGTGCCCGCTCAGCGACTCATATCCATCTGTCAATGGGCATAGCGAGCAGGGCTGCCCGGTGCATGGTCTCCCTCCCCCATTGGAGGCGCCCGGCTGCCTCGCGGATTGCTGCAGCCCGGATTCGGTCCCGGCTCACGGCCTGCTGGTCTGCCCCGGAAAGCCTCTGCGCCCTGAGCCGGGCAAGGGCTCTCCTGAGCCCATGGTGGGCCCTGTGGGCCCTTGTAGCTCTCCAGGCCAGGGACACCCGCAGGCTGGTGCCCAGGTGCTGCTCCGTTGTAAGGAGGTGCAGCTGCTCGGTGTAGTCGTGGTACCACTCAGCTGTGAGCACAAGGTGCATCCAGTAGGCGGCTGCCCTGTCCCACTCCATGGTGGTGGGGGCCCCGGGGGTTGGGCGATCGTTATGCTGGCCCGGTGATGGCCTGGGTGGCCCGGGGTCCTGCCCCCAGCTGGCTGGGCCGCTCAATGCGATGCTGGTGTCTGTGGGCATGCGGTTGGGTGCACCTGCTGTCCTTGCATGGGGCCTAGCACACGCACGGGCATGGGCGGTTGTGCGTTCCTTGTGCAGCTGCATGCCTTCAGCCATCACCCCCCCTGTATGCAACACCATGTCCTTGCCGGCCTGATTAGCCGGCCGGTTTGGGTGCTTGCTTCCTGCAGCTGTGCCGGGTTTGCATCCCACACCTCGTTCTGTTGCTATACAATATTGCGGCCCATGGCCGCCTATCCTGTCCTTGGGACCCCTCAGAGCTCCCCCCCTGGCCCTGGAGGGTATGTGTGCCCCCCTGTCTGTGGTGTTATTTTCCCTGTCTTGCTGGACCATGGTTGGTTGTGCATCCACTGGGCTCCCGCTTCCCGGCCCCCATGGGGCCCCCCATAGCTGGACCTTCCGTGAGACCATGTCCATGTGTGACCTGTGGTATACCCCGGCTGTGCAGCTGCTCCTGGGCTGCCTGGACAGCCAGTGGGGTGCTTATGCGAGCCTGAGCTCTGGTCTTCGCTACTTCGGCTATGAGGCGAGCGCTCGGGATTGCCGGCTGCATGCGGAGGCTCTGGGGCTGGTTCCCTTCCCCGATGGGCGCATTCCAGAGATGAGGTGCTCTCATGTGGCCTGGTCCGTGGCTGAGATCGTGTCTGTGCTGTCTGTGTGCAGCCTGGCTGCCTACACGATCTGCCTTGTGGAGGGGGACCCTGCATTGGTCGTGTCCTACTTTGGCTGTGTTCACGGGGCCCGTGGGTACCAGCACTCCCGTGGGGCAGTGTATCACTGGCTGTTAGAGCTAGGACAGCTTCCGTGGCCCCCTGCTGCTGACTGCTGCGTGTCTCAGCCTACCGCAGCGGAGCTGTCGGCGCTGTCGGGCGTGTGGGCCCGTTCGGATGTGAAGTTGGGGCTGTTCATGCAGGATCCCTTCGAAGCCTACTACTGATCGCCCACCACATGTCCTTGTTGGGGTACTGCCGGGGCATGATCCATTGGCTCCACCTGGTTCATCGGGCGGGGCATCCGGCCCCTGGGCCCGTCGTGGCCCCCAGCAGCTGGCTGTGAGTCCCAGTATGCCTCCCGGCCCCCTGGTTGCCTGCCCCTGTGTGGGCTCCCGCCCCTGCCCGGGGGCCGGTTTTCGCTGGCTGATCCCCCCAATGTCTCTGCCGTGCTGTTGTGCTGCCTGCCTCCCGGGGTGCTGCTGCCCCTGCCTGTGGCTCCGGGCTCCTCCAGCCCCCACCCCCGTCTGCCTCCGCACCTGGTGTTCCCCTCACGGGTTCTCTTCCGATCTGTCCATTGCCTGCTCCCTCCTTGATGTCCCGGCCGTGCTGCTGTGCTGCCAGCTTCCTGGGGTACCGCTGCCCATGCCTGTGGCTCCGCCCCCTCCCAGCCCCCACCCCCGTCTGCCTCTGCAACCGGTGTTCCCTTCTGTGGCTGCCAACTTCAGTGTCCGTCTCCAGCTCTCCGAAATGCCCCCGGCTCCCCTGGGATGCTGTTGACCTTCCTCGTTTGCCTGCGCTCCCTCGTGTGCCCCATCCCCCCCCCTTGGGTGCCTGTGTGGCCTTGGGGTTCTGGGGCCCCCGGACTGCACCTCCCGGCTACCTCTCAGGGGTGGTGGTGTTTGTGCCTTTGGACCGGCTGAACTGCTCCGGCTCTCCTGCCTCCCCCCCCATGGCACCCTCGCCGGCGCTTGGGCTCCATGTGTGCCTCCTGGACCATGCCCAGGCCACTGCCTGTTCAGTGTGGCCTCCCCCAATGCCTGTACCCCGACCTTTCAGGTTCCCCCCATTCCAGGACTGACTGTGTAGCTGTGGGGGTGCCCGTGCAGGCTGCGCTGTTTTGGGGGGTCTGACTNGTGTGTGTGTGTGTGTGTACCCGGGTGTGTGCTTATGCTGCGTGTTCCGCTATGCCCCCATTGTCTGTGTGCCTGTTGTGTGTAGTACCTGGCCGGCTCTTCTCCCTCTTCCCCCTCTCTTCCTGTTTCCCTTGTGTGGGCGTTCCCTTTTGTGCCTTCTGGCTTTGTTTGCCCTCAGGCGGCCATGTCTGTGTCCTGCCCCTGCCCGGTGGGTTCTGGGTGTTTTGACCATGGCTGAGAATCAGCATCACGTCTGTTGCGCTGCCCCGGCCCGTGATCTGCCAGCCCAATTCCCTGCCGTGGTCCCGGTCCCGTCCCGTCTGTTCGGGGCTTGTTTTGACCACGGGGGGTGGTTGTTCAGTTCGCCACCACCGGGAATCCACTGTAGTGAACCAGTCACCCGTAACGTCTGAAATCACCCTGTGTTTCCAATCCTTTAACCAGTTACCAATCCACAATAGGACACTGTCTCCTATTCCATGACTTTTTAATTTCCTCAAGAGTTTCTCATGAGAGAACTTTCTGAAAATCCAGATATACTATATCGACTGGCTCCCCCTTATCCACATGCTTGTTCACACTATCAAAAATTCCAATAGATTAGTGCAGCACGATTTCCCTTTGTCAAATCCATGTTGATTCTTCCCCATTAAGGCATGTTTATCAATATGCCCAATAATTCTATTTTTAATAATAATTTCACAATTTTGGCTGCCACAGATGTCAGGCTCATCAGTCTGTAGTTTCCAGGATCATCTCTGGAGCCCTTTTTAAATATCAGTGTTACATTTGCTACTCTCCAGTCCTCAGGTACAGTGGCAGATTTCGGCGATAAGTTACAAATTACGAGTAGTAGGGCTGCAATTTCCTATTTGAGTTCCTTCAGAACTCTGGGGTATATAGCATCTGGTCCCGGTGATTTGTTACTATTTTGTTTGTAAGTTTGTTCTAGAACCTCTTCCACAGTCACGTTGATCTGTGATAGCTCTTCCAATTCATCACCTACAAAGAACAGTTCTGGTGTGGGTATCTCCCCAACATCCTCTGTTGTGGGTATCTCCCCAACATCCTCTGTTGTGAAGACTGAAGCAAAGAATTCATTCAGCTTCTCTGCAATGGCCTTATCCTCCCTGAGCATGTGCCCATGGCTGGGGAACAGTCCCGCTACCTGCACAGCCCAGGAGTACAATAAACATGTGGGCAGCCAGCCCTGTCTGCACCCTGCTCCAAGCTTTCCACCCCCTGATAACGGATAGCCATGGTGGACAATGAGGCACAGCCATGGTGCACCCCGGCCTGGGGTGGGTATGCTGCAATAGAATAGATGTGCTATTCCACTGTGGCCCACGTGGGCGGCCTTTAGCCTGGGCTGTGACCTCCAAGATTGTCTGGACGTCACAGCATGAGCTAGCCACCAGCACTCTCCGGGGCAATCCTGGGCCAACATCTGGCAACACGTGTTTACACATGCTGGTAGAGCCCTGGCTACAGTGAGAAAAGGTCACATCTGTTTTTACCCAATCTCCGAGGTTACAGTCCAGGCCAAGAGCGGCCCATGCAGGTCAAAGTGGGCCACAGTGAGCTAGCATATCTGTTCTGGCGCAGCATATCCGATCCAGGGGCCACTATGGTCGGTTACCATGGCTGTGCCTCATTGGCCACAAGAGCTGTCTGTCATGGCAGGTGTGGGGCGCTTGGAGCAGGGCATAGGTGGGGCCAGCCACCTGCGCATTTGTCACGTTCCTGGCCCTACCCTGGCATTACATGGCGAAAGAGCCTAGACAGCCTTTTTTTTCACCTCACCGCTCAAAGAACTGCATTGCAGAAGTCAAAGCTCAGACCGGGGAAAGCTTCACCTGAAAGGCAAATGCTTTGGGAAGTTATGACTGCGTATAAGTGCATACAGGGTTACACTGCAGAAAATTTTGCATCTTTAATTATAACACTTGCTAATAACTCCCTTCATAATTGTGAGAAGTTAAATTATTGTACCAAATTCATTTTAAGCTTCTTTCGACTCAAGAGAATTAGTGCACATACGACTTTGTGCCAATCAACACCAGCAGTTTGAATGCAATACAGGAATCTGTTACTTCCAATGTCTGAGGAAAATATATTTGCACAACGTATAAATCAGTGTATTTACACTATTGTGTATGTGCACGTATATATGTATTATATACGTACATGTGATCTGTATAGGAAAGTAATGTAGCATTTTGAAATACAAACTGAAATTAAGTGACAATTGAAACTATGGACATTAATGAGCATTTTTACCCACTTAGAGTGTTTCTGCCCTGGGGTGAAGCTGAAGGCTACGCAGGGATAGCCAGGTTGAACACCTGCCTCTGCACTCTCAATAACAATTCTGCAACAGTGTCTCCTAAATATCGGAGTGTGTGCCCATATATCAAATAATTAACTCATCCACTGTGAAACGCTGCCAGCTGCTAAAACGCACTCTAATTTATGAAATATATTCTCATTCTGTTACTAGTATTAAGAGTGTTCCTTTAAACTTAAAACTATTAAAAGAAAACCCCAAAAGTGGAGGGTGCTTTCTTTTAATGTAGCGAATACAGCTTAGATTTCATTTGCCCAGAACTGCCTTGCCATTAATAACACTGAATTTCTCCTTTGCATTTGGGATTACACGCTACGATACAGCAGAGCAGAGCTGGCAGGGATGGTGCGGCCAAACAATGTGCTAGCTCACGTTGGTGGGCCTGGGCCCAGACTGCACATCCCAGGCCAGCTGCCTACCTGCCCTGAAGCAGTAGCAGGCCCACATCTGGTGGCACAGGAACACACATGCAGGTGAGTCCCGGGTCACAGCAGGCCAGTGTCTCATTTGTGTTTTACCCTTTAAAAATATATACTTTTTAAAGTCAAGAAATACAGGATCTGGCTGACTTCTGAAAATTTTGCTGCAGTCCAATTAAGCCATATCAGTACTAATACTGTTATACAACTATACAGGAATTTTTAGAGAGGCAGGGGAGGGGTTGGCTGAGTACGTTTTTTAACAGCGAACCTTTTTCCTGAAGGCAGACAGAAGGACATTGCCTGAAGGACCCTTCTTCCTGGAGAAAAAACTGGCTTTGAAAAGTTTTGGCAGGCAGCATGGTAATGAGACCATTTGTATTGACTTGTTACTTATCTTCAAAGGTGAACTCTTGGGCAGCAAGGAAGCAGCATCCAGTGCCAACCTGTTACTGAGAAAAAAATCCTCCTTGTCCATTTTCATGCCAGAGTGATTTAAAATATCAGATAGTCAGGATTATTAGTGCCAGGGTGATTTAATACACCAGACAGTTTGGACTATTAGTGCCACAGTGATTTAAAATTTCATACAATCCAGGTTATTGTCACTGGGATAATTTAAAGTACCAGTCATCCCACCATATTAATGACAGGATAATTTAAAATACCAGTAAAGGCTACTGGCACAAGGAAGTGAAAGAGCAAGATCACATGAAGCAGCTGCTTATAAGACACCATGGGCAATGAAAAAGGATTGTTCGAAATTTGACAACGTTCATTGATAGCCTTAATGATTCAAGAATGATTATAGGTACCAAATCTGACAGGCTGCTTTTCACATTCCTCTTTTCTTCATTTAATCACTGAGGGCAGAGCTAAGGTTTTCAAGAAGTTTTAGAAAAGAAAATATATGCAAGTGATGGGGTGTGACTGGATGAGATTTTGTTGAGTCCAGTTATGAAAATCAAAATAAGTTTTCTCTTTAGGTTTAATAAATACAATTTCCAAATATTTGAATCTACTAATGCACAGATCTGGAGCTGGCAACATAGAAAAGTTTGCATTTTTTCAGATGTATAAGCAAGCAGGCACTTAATGGTATCAATAACTCAGAATTGCTATACATTTATATGAGTTGTTTTGTCAACATTTGAGTTAAGTAAGGTCAGCACTTATGAAATTTAGCATGCAGAGAAAATGAATATGCATTCTGCCAAGCTAACACACAAAGGAATGTACTGTATAATTAGCAAAGTATGAGTCCCATATTCAAATACAATTCCCTCTTTGCCTCATAGGCACGTGTAAGACTCGCTGGAGTTATATTACAGATATATTTTGAAGAACTCCTTGAAATAGTACATCTTGCAATGTTACAAATGCTAAGGATAGAATCCTCCATCTATTAAAGTCAGCTCTCTTGACTTTGATGGTGAGTATTTACACTCTCAGTGACATGTACAGTATTTATTCTGATGGAGTGCATACATTTATTCACAAGGTGAGCCTATTATGCTCTTTTTAGCAAGGAACACCTTCAATTAAAACTTTGTGTATGCTGCTCAGTAATACCTAGAATAAACCTGGACAGGGGAGGAACCCAGGTACAGTCGTCTCAATAATTCCTAAAACCATTCATTCCAATGCCATAACCACTAATTCACTAAATTGATTCTGTAATATCTGGGTAAGCCTAAGCAAAGCTGACCTTAGAATTTGCGGGGGCCAGGCAAAACTAAAATGTGGGGCTCCTATGGCCCAACAGTTCTCCATTGCCCACCTCTCTAACAACTGAGAGTCTGATGTTCCCTTACAAAAACCAAGAACGGTCATAAGTTTGCACGCCAGGCTTTCCACGTACAAACTCTCCCTCTTTTCACACACATCTCTGGCAGGGGGGGATTCAGGGATTTTCTGAAAATGAGGAGGAGGGGTAGGCCTGGCAGGAAGCAGCCACCCTGGGATCTGAGAAGGCCTGCAGAAATAGCACTGAACCTGAGGCTACCAGGATTGGCCTCCTTGAGAGGCCCCTTCTGACTCAGGGGTCAGGGCTATGGTCCCTATTGGCCCCAACTCTGGCCCCAAGCCTGTTAACATTCCGGCGATGCTGTAAAACCTGGCTGTTCACCCAGGCCTTTGGGGAGGGGGGAACTGAGGGTTTTAACTCTCCTACCCTATTTATTGTTTTAGTAAATTCCCGGGCCCTGTTAATATTTTAATATTTGAATTGTATTTTTTTGAAATGTTTTAAATTGTTTTATATATATTTTATATGTATTTTTTACTGTTGGAAGCCACCACGAGCTGTTTTTAGGAGGGACGGGGTATAAATTTAGAAAATAAATAAATAAATACACTCACACCCTGGCCCTTATTGGACCAGAATCCTAAAAGCACTTACTCCACAGTACTAATCAGCAGAGCCATGGCCTGAGTAAATGGTTTGAGGGCTGCAGACTTGGAAAAAAATTCTACGGTTTTCCTCCCAAAAGGACCGGTCCCTTATGCATGGTAAGTGTTGGGGAGGGGGATATGGGTTGTCTAGTCACAAGGTGCCTTACAAGGTCTCAATACAAATTGTTTAGTTAGAAGGTTCCTTACCAGTGGGAAGGGGTAGAATACAGACTGTCTAGTAACACCCGGGAGAAGGAACTACCTGGGGTCAGCAGCATCTTAGTTTCAGATCAAGGCTTCACAGAATCATGAGTCACATAGGCGGTTTTTACATGCGACGAGCCGCTGCCACAGACTTACCCAGTCTGGAGTTGGGCTGCTACCGTGGCCGGCACCAGTCCAGGACCCTGAACTGATGTGATGGGGGCTGGACCACCAGAGAGATACACAGACGTGCATCCAACTGTCCCCGTCTCCGCACTGCATCCAGCAGCCTCCCCCACCCCCGCCAGGCAACCATGGAAGTCAATGATGGCTGTCATGGCGTACCTGGTGGGCACTCCAGACCAGGTTGGGAAAAGCAAACTTTCAAACGTGATAACCCGCTTTACACTCGGCGTGGCAGCCGGATCCCAGCTGTGTTAGCGGATAGCGCGAGCTGCGATTCGGAGGCTTTCCTGAGTGACAGCCTGCACTAGCTGTCAACACAACCAGGATCTATCCTGTGCCGGGATAGCCAGGATCTAGCCTGTTCCAGGACAGACAGGATTTTTCCCAGCATCTGGGAACTAACATGATGGTGGCCTGTGGAGTAAAGTGGAGTAAAGCAGGCCACTGTCACATCTGAAAACTGCCATACAAACTAGGGGTGGGAGCCCGGGGTAATTACCGGATACCGGATTTACCGGTTACCGGTTCTCAAAGAACCAGATTCCCGGATTAAATCCGGTATCTGGTACTGGTTTTATTTCATTGATTTCAATGGGGCACTGTGTCCCCATTGAAATCAATGAAATACAATTAATTCCTCCCCCCTCCCCCTCCCAGGCTGCGCGGGTGGAAGGGGGGACACCCCCCACCCACCCTGCCCAGCCTGGATTTTTGTTAAAAAAAAGAGCCCACCCCCCAGCACCAGC
>QEPC01007715.1:1332261-1375408 GCA_003113815.1 Sphenodon punctatus | reverse complement strand
GAAATGAAACTTAAAGCAATCTAATAATCCTACTCAACGCCTGCTGTTCAGGAACAGTGACTAGCTCAGAAGGTGTTGGGAAGTGGGGAGGCAGATAGTTTCATTTCTTGCAAGCCTCTCCACCCCTGGTGCCTGGAAGTCTGCTCCTCAGTGACTAGTACTACCCCTCCCTGTCACCTTACAGTGAACCTTTTTTTGCCACCCGAACGCGATCCGAACTGACCGAACTGTTCAGCCATTTCGCCGTTCGGTTTTCGGTTCTGTTCGGTATGTTCATGTTCGGGTTTGTGTTCGCGTTCGGTTGTCCGAACAGGCCGAGTTCGGGCTGAACTCCGAACTTCCAAACCACGTTCGCCCATCCCTACTGGCCATCCCGGTTGCTTCAGATACAAAAGTCACATAATTAAAATAAAAAGAAAGGAAAAAAAAAAAAAAAGACTTTCAGAACCATGTAATCTAAACTGAAACAATTGCTAACGCAAACAGGCTCATTTACAAAGGTACATGTGGGTCAAAAGTAATGACCCACCTCAAAGCAGCTGCAGTCATATTGTTTACTTTCTTTTTTGGCTTAAAAGCATTTTACTTTGTGAGCAGATCCTGAAGGAGAAACATCTAAATGAATGCTAATGCCCAGCAGAGCAATAACTTCTTTTGACTAATTCAACAATACTGAAAGTACAAGAGAAAGATCAAACCACGTATTATACAAACAGTCAGTGTCTTCAATATGGTACTTGTCAGCATGAAAGCTGCAAGGGATTGAATGAGCTAGCTAATAATGTCTTACATGGATTGGGAAGTGACAATATTTTTAAATGCTTACAGACAAAGTTGCGCTTTTCTTAAATTGTCACATTAGTTTATAGAATTAAAACATTTCATTCTATTGGTAGAACAAAGGAGCTTGTAAGGAAAAACACTTCTAGCAACTTCAGGAAAACATAAGAATTTGTGGTAAAAATAGAATCATTACATAATTTCATGGTCAAGTAACCAGAAATATTAATAGAAAACATCTAAGGCCTCTAAAAAATAAACACTTAATCGCTTTCCATATTGCTTTACATTATTTTTTCCCATCTTCCCTTCTACTCGCTCACTGTTCTCTCATAACTGACTTTCAATTTGGAATATTCTTTCTAATCATGAAAAACTTACTGAAAACCACTTCTGTTGTAGGTATTGCTTTTTTTCAAGTCATTCAGCCCTACAATTGTTTCTAATACCCTATTTTGTTACAAAATATCTATTGTACATAAATAAAAGAAAAGCAGAAGTTACTCATGGCTTCAAAAGTGGATATGATCCTTTCTCATTTACTCGCAGACACTCCCCTGAACATTAATATAAATAGACATCACTGCTTTAATTCTGCCTTCCTGCTAACAGAATCATCAGCTTGAGCTCTTGTTTATTTTTGCCTTCTGGATCCAAGTCTCTTTTCCTGCACTCGTCCTTTAAGTAGTCCTTGAACATATGGTGGAATTTCTCAGGCATTACCATTTGGTCAACTAACTCTGGTTCCCAAAATCAAATAAACTAAACAACAAACACAGTATTCTTGCCCAATCTTCATCTGCTTGCCCCAAATCTAGGAGCCGATTGTCAGCAGCAGCTGGCAACTCAACATTTTAGTCCCTGCACATTGGTACACACTTTTGGGGTTCAATAGACTGGCTCGCCACAGTGAAGGGATTGGGGCTTCTCTGCTGGCCAGATGTGACCATGTTTCCTCACCTAAAGCCCCTAATGGACCCATCTCCCTCCAGAACTGTTCCAGTTTGGAAAGAGGTCACTTTACTTGCCACCCATAACCCTGGAGTTTCCCAAAGCACAGAAATTAATTTAAAACAGTTTGCCCAAATCTCTAACTTGGGACTCCCCGTGTCACCCAGTGTCAGTGCCACAGGAGCACACAAAGCATAGAAAAAACAAATTTATATTTGTAAATCAAATTAAGCACAATGCAAGATTGATTCAAGAGTGCAAGTCAAATAAGAGAATATAAACACAAAGCTTACATTACTAGTGAATAATTCCATATGCTAAGCTCTTACCCTACATGAGTTCATGTTTAAAGTCTGAATAGATGGATGATAAGGCTGGGTGCCATTCCTTCATGTTGAGAAGCTTTTCAGTCCATAGTCCCTGCTTGAGTTTTGCAGAATGAGTACATGTCCTTGCCTTTGGGTATTTTCAGACGTTACGAGATCATGCTCAACCACAGTAAACCACGCTCAATCCCACGGCAGGGCCAAAGAGCCCTGAATGTCTGTTCAGCGGTCGCCAGATGTTCACCACAGTCAATACCCACATGGGGTCAAAATCAACCACACTTCCGGAGCTCCGGCCCGGACCATCTCCAAAAGCGAGGTCGAAGAGATTCCCAACGGGAAACAATAAAAAGTAATGTCTGGATGGCAATCACTGGCCAGAATCAAGCAAAATGATTCCCACCCGGGGACAAAGCACACAGAGTCGCTGCCAGGCAACCAGCAATAACACAGGCAGCGGAGGGAGATTTAAAGGGCACACAGCAGCAGGGGGACGTGGCGGGATGGAGCGAGGCGGGAGGCAGAGAAGAGCGGTGGGCGAGAGAGCAAGAGAGGAAGAGGAGGAGGAGGTGGTCATGCTGCACATGCAGGAGGTGGAGGGAGGGCAGCAGCAGCAACAGCAGCAGCAGCCAGGACAGGCCACCCCGGGGACATCGACCGGACCGGGGGAGGAGGCACCCCGGAAATGGGTAAGGGGAACGAAGGGGAGCGGACCCGGCATCAGGGACAACAACTGGCTGTCCAGACATGGACTCCAGACTGCCCCCTTCTACGATGCCCTGGACCGCATCCTACATATGAAGGGTTCAACAGTTGCCCCACGGCTTGTGGGGAGCGCTGTGGTCCAGGGCAGGGAACGGGCCGAGGTACCCCCTCCCCTCGCTGCCCCACAAGGCACCCGCTCCAGGGCCCCAGAACCCCAGCAGGAATGCCCCGGGACCTCAGGAACCAGCAGGCCCCCCTGGACAGAAGTCCAGAAAGCCCCCACCCCCTGGACGGACAGCTGGACTCAGAGACCGGCACCCTCATCATCCTCAGTCACTGGTCACAGGGGGAGCACAGCAACATGGAGGGGCCGGCCTCAGAGGGATCTGAGACAGCTGTCAAGGGTAAGCAAGCACATGGAACGGGGGACGGACCCGGGGCGAGGGGGGTTGGGGATGGCCCGGCCAGGGGGCAGGCCCCACCCGGCCCTGACAGCCCGCAACACGGGTCTGGGTCCGGGGGGGCCACCCAGAAGCCCTCCACTAACCACCCCCCATACCCCACAGGGCATGGAACGCCCAGGCACCAGAGGCAGGTGGCCGAGGAGGCCAGCACACAGCAGCCCAGGCAGCAGCTGGAGGACCCAGGTGAGGCACATAGCCGGGGGGCAGGGAGGCCGGGGGGAGGCCCCGGGCCTGTCTCTTATACACATCTAGATGTGTATAAGAGACAGGTGCCAAGGGAGGCGGGTGCCCAGGGCAGCAAACAACTAACCACTATGAACCCTACAGGACACCTGAAGGGGCCACAGCAACCCGGGCCCATGCCCCCAGCCCAGCAGATGAGGGAGCACCGGGCACGGGTATGGTGCTGGAGGAAGGACCAGGCAGAGGACATAGTCTGGACCACCACAGAACAGGGGGAGCAGATGATTGTGGCCGTGGACTGCATGGAGGCGGCCATACAGCGCTCTCTTGAGGGAGGACCAGGCAGAGGACATAGTCCGGACCACCACAGAACAGGGGGAGCGGATGATTGCGGCCATGGACCGCATGGAGGCGGCCATACAGCGCTCCCTGGAGCAGGCGGAGGCAAGGGACCAGAGACTCCAGGCAGAGGTGCGCCTGAAGCAGAGGCGGGAGCGCTGGGAACACAGCAGGCAGGTAGAGACGTTTGGGCGGCTGGAACACGCCATCGAGGGGACGGTGCAGGTATGCGGTGTGTGCCTACTGCACAGGTGATGTGCCACTCACATGCGGCTAATGTGCTGTAGGTTCCATTTGAGTGGCCAGCATGTTATGTGTCACTTGTATGGCTAGTCTGCGGTGAGAGTGCTTCATGTTCCTTTGTGTGGCTAGTGAGCTGTGCGTGCTTAGTGTGTGTCTCTAGTTTCTGTGGGGTTAGCCGTTGCTCTTTCACCATGGAACCGCCGCCTCTGCACAGGAATAATTTATTCTTTCAATAGTGACAAGTGCCTCATGCACTTTCATGTGCTGAGTACCCACTCCGTTATGTACCTGGTATCAGATTAATTGGGCTGCTCTTTATATTGGATCTTTCATTCTGCTGTTCCCAACTATGCTTTTACAATAAGGATGTTCAGCTTCTTGTGTGTACAAGAGTGCATGTCTTGTTCTTGCAGTAGCATGAAGACTGTGGAGCTGTCTGAATAAAGGATTGCCAACCATGTTTTTTTCTTGTTGGGGGATGAAATGGTCCTTTATCTATTTTAAAACTCACATAAAATTCTTCCCTTTTCTGCCCCATAACTGCTACATATCACAAAAATGCATAGTTCCCCTTCCCTCCACATACTGTAGTAGCTCACACTCTAATAGCTCAATGAGATTTTCCAGGTTGAGAATTTCGTGAGAATCAGCACTCTCACCGCCATGCTTGTGAGATTCTCGAGCACTGCAAAACAACCTCCCATGGTGGCCATTTTGCACATGCACAGAGCATTTTGAGGATTTTTGAGATCTTGCCAGGGTTGTGGGAATCTCGTGAGAATGTGCAGCATTCTCATTTCGCCTCGGCAAAAAAAAGCTGCCTAGGTTGACAGTCTTGGCTGCTGTTTTTGTTATTTGTTTGTGGGGTGGGGGCAGAATCAGCACAGCAACTCCCTTGACACTGCGTGTACTCCAGTGTGCCATGTAGAAAATTTCCATTCTCCTCGAGTCTCAGGGACACTGGGGAACAATCCCCACCCTGACCAGTAGGAGGCAGAATAAAGATCCAATGGGGATTTTTCCCACTCAACTCCCAGTTGGATTTGTGCCTGTGACTGAGTAGGAGCCGAAGGGCTCTGAAGTGGAACGAGCAGACGCTTTCCCCCTGAGCCAAATTCTATCATGGCTCAGGGGAGTCAGGTTACAGTAGGCTCACCTAGAGAGCAAGGGACTCACAACGGAGTCAGATTACAACAGCCTCACCCAGAGTGAGTGAGTTGCAGTGGAACTATTTGCTGACTGCCTAGCAGGCAGTTTCATTTTTGGCGCAAAAGCCCTTCTCTCTCCCTCCCAACCCAGCTGGCAAGGGAGAAGGGAAGAACAGGCGCGAGGGAGTTCCCTGCGGGCACTCCCTTTACTCTCCAAAAGCCCATTGCCAGCAGGTTTATGCAGAAAGCAGCCACCGCAGAGCTTGAGGAGCAGGATAGAGGTGTGGAGAAATTCCAGCTAGGGAAAACTCCACGGTCCTGCACTACAAGGGAGCACCTCAGAGACAAGATGGTGCCCAGAAAACCGTGTGAGGACCCAGAAGGCTCCAGATCAACTTGTGAAACAGAACAGCAGTACAATGTAAGATCCCCCAGTTTATTTCTCCTGCTGAATCCTCTCCAAATGGAGGTTTTAGGGGAAATCTTGACCTCATTTGAGAAATTAAATAAGGATCAAGCCCACAATGGGGGTGGGGAGGGGGATAAAAACCCAAAATGCCCTGAACAAAAAGGATACTGGGTTCGAGGGCCATTCCAAGCCTGCGGGCAAAGGAAAACAACCAGTCCCCAAGAGGGACAAGAGGTTGTTTGAGGATATTTCAGGGTCCTCAAAGGATTCAAAACCCAACTCCAGAGAGGAGGAGGGGGACCAGGAAAGGAGTCAGGACAAGCTCCTTATATCTTTGGAGGAAGATGCCCCCTTGCTCCTTAATAGACCAAAGAAAAAGAAAAGCCCCCAAAGGGCAACCTTATTCTCCAGCAGGCTCCACCAAAGGGAAATCAGATTCAGAGAAACTTGTGGATAAGTCAGGGCCTCCCTCATGCTTCTCAGAATCTTCTAACTCCTCCCTAAAGGAAGGCCAGATCCCTAGATCCCCTCACGTGGAAGGGATAAAGGAACAGGGGCCTGAGTTGCTAGTTAAATAAATGGACAAAATGTTTAGACAGATCCAAAAGGCCGTAAAACTCAAGAGAAAGCAGAGAAAAGGTAATCCTCTGAATCCTCCGAGGAGGACTCATCCAGAGAATACATTCCCAAATCCCCTGGTAAGGATAAAGGGCTCCCCTTGGATAAAGCTTTTGAAAAATTAATTGGAGCAGAATGGAAGCAGCCTAGCAAGTCCCTAAAGCTAAGCAAAACTCAAGAGGCTCTGTACACCTTTTCCAGACACAAAGAGGCTCTATTTAATACACCCAAAGTTGATGTGGCAGTGGCCTCATTAACGAGACAGTCCGTGTTCCCCTCAGAAGGGGACCTCTATCATAAAGACTATACAAACAGAGGTATTGCGGCCAGGCTCCATAGGAACTGTGAGGGTTTCAGAAGGGATAGGGAACAGGGGAACCCACAGACCTGACACCCCACGCGCACTTCGTGTCTTAGGGACTCCAATGGGGCGGAGGCACTCACAGTTCTGTGAAAAAAGAAGTTCCCTCAGGATCTTAGGTGGCCCAATTAGCTTCGTGAGAAGCGGGGACTTGTCATCATTGGGAAAGGGATCAGCAGAGAATGTGAGCGTGCCCCCTCCGCACTCCACCGGGGGAAGAGGTTGCACACCCTCACACCCCACAAGACAGTGCCCGGGGTAAGAGCCTCGGGACGCACAGTGAAGGTAGGGGGAAGAGACCCGGGGACGGGAAACAGGAGGGGGAGGAAACTATCACCACGGTAGGGAGGATGCGCAAGGGTTCCCACGGGAGATAGGACTTGTGCCACCAACAGTGATATTTAGACACAACACGATGTACACGCACTCACCTCACTCACTCTCGCACTCCTCATGCACCCACCGTGACCACAGTCACTCAGAACAAAGTGTAATCCACACAAGAGTTTCGCACAACGCTCGGGGGCCAGCTTCACAGTCAAACTGATCGCCAGCGCCAAGCCCATGAAGCCGCCGGCCTTAAGTGCTCCTAGCCCCGCCCCTGTTGCGCCTGCAGGCGTGCAGAGAGGCGTCACACAAAACCCAGCCACGCCTCCTCCCTCTCTGATGCCTCGGGGACCTCCTGTGCCTTTTGCTCCTCTACTTCCGGGTTCCGGGGCGGAGCCTCTGCGGGGCGCCCTTGTTGTCGGGGGACAGTGCTTGGGGGTGATGCCGACTGGGGTAGGCTACCTATGGGGTTGGCGGGCGTTCCCTGCTCAGGGTCTCCCCCTCCTTCCTGATCTCTGTGCCTCCCACTTGCCTTCCGTTTCTGTGCCCCTCCCTGCCTATTCCTAACAATACCCCCTCCCCAGGGCCGCCAACCCTGTGGAAAGGCCCACAGGGGCCCAGGTTTAGAGGGATGGTGGAGGTGGAACAGACGGGCGAGTCGAGGAGCATGAATGGCGGTCGCTGGTTCCCAAGATCGATCGGCCGGGCTATACCCCTTCCAGCCCACCAAGTAGAAAAGGGCCCCCCGCACCCGTTTAGAGTCAAGGAGAGCACGCACTTCATATTCGGGTTCACCGGAGACGTCACATATAGACCTAGGAGGGGAGGCAGTCGGAAAAAGGGGAGGATGGTAAGGCTTGAGTAGGGATACGTGGAATACAGGGTGGATGTGACGGGAGGGAGGTAAGGTAAGCCGATACACGACAGAGTTAACTTGTTGTTCTACCGGGAATGGTCCCATGAAGCGATTATCCAGTTTTGAGGAGGGTCGAAGGGAAGGGTAGTGGCGGCGGTCTACTCATACTAGGTCCCCCACCTGGTACTTCGGGGCTGGCTGTCGACGTCTATCGGCTTGGTGTTTATATTGTTGACGCGCCGCTTGTAACATCCGACGAGCATGGACATGACAACGGTGTAGCATTTGTATCATTGCGCCAGTTGCGGGAACTTTCACAGAAGGTTCATCGAACAGTGTGAGTCTAGGGTGGAATCCATAGGATACGTAGAAGGGTGAGGTGCCTAAGGAGGCGTGGGGGGCATTGTTAAAAGCGAATTCAGCAAGGGGGATATACGTCACCCAATCGTCCTGGAGATAATCCACATAGAAACGGAGATATTGCTCCAGGGTCTGATTGGCTCTTTCGACTTGTCCATTCGCCTGTGGTCTGTAGGCCGTTGTAGGGGCGATTTGCGTGCCCACCGCCGCAAACAAGGTCCGCCAGAATTGTGCAGTAAATTGTGGCCCTCAGTCTGATATAATCGTCTGAGGCAGTCCGTGATGCTTAACGACATGTTGTAAAAAAAGCTGTGCTGTGTGGCGTGCAGTTGGGAGCTTTTTGCAGGGGATGAAGTGTCCCATTTTCATGAACTGATCTATCACCACAAGGATAGTTGTATACCCCTGGGACGGAGGTAGTTCCACAATAAAGTCTACGTTTACCCTCTGCCATGGGCCTTGTGGCAGGGGGCCCAGCTGTAAGAGACCAACTGGTTTGTGTCGAGGGACCTTTGTGCGACAACACGTGGAGCAGCCGCGGACGTAGCGCTGCACGTCTTGCCTCATAGTGGGCCACCAAAAATGTCGCTGCAGCAACTGAAACGTTCGACGCTGTCCTGGATGCCCTGCTAGCGGGCCATCGTGGTGGGCCCAGAGAATCTTCCGCCGGGCAAGGCGTGGCACAGCTATGGCCTTGCTAGGGCGGGGAAACCTTATGGAAGGGATCTGGGTTACTGCTCATAGCTCTGGGTCCTTCGCGGTCCACACCTCCATCTGTTGGGCAGTAAGCCCCCCTGCTAGGAATACCTGGGGTTTTATGATGGTCTCTCCCTTTGAGGCGAGATTATTGGTGATTTCGTCATACCAGGAAAGGGCGTCTGCGACTGTATTGAGTTTTCCGGGGTGATAAAAAATCTGAAAGTTGAAATGTGCGAAAAAGAGAGCCCATCTTGCATGACGTGCGTTCTGAATTCTGGCTGTTTGCAAAAAGGTTAAATTTTTGTGGTCTGTGACCACTTGAACAGGATGTCGGGCCCCCTTGAGATAGTGCTGCCATACTTCAAAGGCGGATTGGATTGCTAGTAACTCTCGATCCAAAATTGTGTAGTTCCGCTCCGCAGGGGTGAGCTGTCGTGAGTAGAAGGCACATGGCTGCGGGGTGTGCCCGGCTTTCCTGGTTTGAGACAGCACGGCTCCCAACGCTACACTTGAGGCATCCGTCTCTACTAAAAAGGGTAGGGAAAAATCGGGGTACTGCAAGATGGGGGCCGAGATAAAGGCCGCCTTGAGGCATTTGAATGCTTGTTGTTGTTCTGGCCCCCATACATAGGGTAGCCCCTTTTTGAGGAGCCGCGTCAAGGGCACCGTCACATCCGCATACTGGGAAATATATTGCCTATAATAATTGGCACTACCCAGGAAACGTTGGAGGGGTTTTACTGCTTGGGGCGCGGGCCAGGCATGGATTGCTTTTACCTTAGCGGGATCCATGATGATTCCTTCGGCAGAAATGATGAAACCGAGAAAGGGGACGTCGGTCTGGTGAAAGGCGCACTTCTCTATCTTGCAGTACAATCGATGTTGGCGTAGACGTTGTAATACGACCTTCACATGCTGCTGCCGGTCTCTCGAGAAAATGAGGATATCGTCAAGATATGCAATGATGAATTGATCTAAGATGTCCAGAAATATGTCATTGATTAAATGCTGAAAGGCAGCAGGGGCGTTGGCCAGCCCATAGGGCATGACTAAGTACTCAAAGTGCCCATACCGGGTCTGAAAGGCAGTTTTCCACTCATCACCTTTCTTTATTCTCAGGAGATTATATGCCCCCCGCAGGTCCAATTTTGTGAATATTGTAGCTCCTTGAAGCCTGTTGAGGAGCTCTGGGATTAAAGGTAACGGGTACCGATTATTTATGGTGATGGCGTTAAGGCCTCTGTAATCGATGCAGGGTCGCAGTCCTCCATCCTTTTTAGGAACAAAAAAGAGGGGTGCTCCCCCAGGCGATGTGGAAGGGCGAATAAAGCCTCTTTCCAGATTTTCATTGATGTATTCTTTTAAGGTTTTTAATTCGGGCTCGGACAGCGCGTAAATTCAGCCATAGGGGGGCGTGGTATCAGGGAGTAAGTCAATAGTACAATTGTACGAGCGGTGCGGAGGGAGTTCCAAGGCCCTTTGTTTCTGAAGCACATCCTCAAATTCCAAGTAGTCTGGTGGGAGCGTTGTCTTGGTGGTGGAAGCCATTGCCACCCTCTGGGGGGCCCCTCCCTGCTTCGGGGCCTCCTGTTGGCAATAAGACCGGCAAAGCGGAAAGGGAAAGGCGATTCTTTTGCTTGCCCAATCAATGGAGGGGTTACGTCTTCGCAACCACGGAATTCCCAAGACCACCGGGAAGGTGGGGGTACTCACTACATCCAAGGTGAGTTGTTCTTGATGGTTCCCGATCCAGCTTGTGAGGGCCGTAGTACAGCAAGTAATAGGCCCTGAAACCAAGGGGGAGTCGTTGATGGCGAAGACTGCTTCAGGCTTCGGTTTTTGCACCAGGGGGACCCCGTATTGTTGTACTACATGCTCATCGATGAAGTTCCCGGACGCCCCAGAGTCCACGAGTGCCGGGAGAACCACCATCTTATTGGCCTGCACCTGTCTCAGGGGAGCCAAATGGTAGCAACGTGGTGAGTGGTGGGAGTAGGGGTGCTGAGGTTACTTACCGGGGCATCCCCTGTCCACCCCGGCCCCGCTCGTTTCCTGAACTCCGTTGATGAGGGGGCAACTGGGGACAGCCGCTGGAAAAGTGCCCAGCAAGACCGCAGTAATAACAAAGTTTACCCACTCGCCGCCGCTCCTTCTCTTGTGGATCGAGGGGGCCCCTTGATGCCCCAATCTGCATGGGTTCTGGGTCCTCTAGTTTTGTCCCCCCGGTCCCTGACGTCGGGACTCGGGGTACCCACACCCGCCCTGTATCCTGTTTTCGTTCTCGGCGTCTTTCTGCTAGCCGTTCTTCGATCTGGCAAGTCAGATTGACTAATTCGCCCCACTTCTCGGGGTTCCGGTTAAGGCCAGCTGATCTTTGATTTCCTCGTTGAGGCCCTTCCGGAAAAGCACTTTCAACACATCATCAGCCCACCCCAGTTCCACTGACAGTTGTTGGAAATGCGTGATATACTCCAAAAGGGGCCCCCGCCTCTGTCGAAGCATCATAATGGCTGCTTCTGCATCTTTTTTGCGATGGGGGTAGCCAAAGAGGAACTGGAGTTCTTGCAAGAATCCCTTGAAGTCGGTCAAAAGGGGGCTATCTTTTAGCAGCAGGGGTGTGGCCCAATCCAAGGCCAGGCCCTCCAGGTGCCCAATGATGAAGGCTACCTTGGCTGCATCAGATGCATATGTAAGGGGTTGCATCTGAAGCGCCAGCTTACATAAGGCCAAAAATCCCTGAAATTTCTTACGATCCCCCCCGAATTTTTGTATGAGAGGATGACGGGGTTCTCTCCCTTGTGGCCCTACAGCTGCGGCAGCGATGTCCCCCGAAGGGGGGGCTACCTCTACCGCGGGTGATGCTGCCTCCTCCATCTCTGACCTCCCCGCACTTCCCTCTGTTACTTGTTCCTTTAAATCTTTGAGGTCCATGGCCAAGGCCTGGATCGCCCGAGCCATCTCTTCCATCTGCTGTGCCAGGTCCATGGTAGGAGCCGGCGATACGTGAGGGTTTCAGAAGGGATAGGGAACAGGGGAACCCACAGACCTGACACCCCACGCGCACTTCGTGTCCTAGGGACTCCAATGGGGCGGAGGCACTCACAGTTCTGTGAAAAAAGAAGTTCCCGCAGGATCTTAGGTGGCCCAATTAGCTTCGTGAGAAGCGGGGCTATGTCATCATTGGGAAAGGGATCAGCAGAGAATGTGAGCGTGCCCCCTCCGCACTCCACCGGGGGACAAGGTCCCTGCCCACACGTTTGCACACCCTCACCCCCCACCCCCAACAAGACAGTACCCGGGGTAAGAGCCTCGTGACGCACAGTGAAGGTAGGGGGAAGAGACCCGGGGACGGGAAACAGGAGGGGGAGGAAACTATCACCACGCTAGGGAGGACGCGCAAGGGTTCCCACAGGAGATAGGACTTGTGCCACCAACAGTGATATTTAGACACAACACGATGTACACGCACTCACCTCACTCACTCTCGCACTCCTTACGCACCCACCGCGACCACAGTCACTCAGAACAAAGTGTAATCCACACAAGAGTTTCGCACAACGCTCGGGAGCCAGCTTCACAGTCAAATTGATCGCCGGCGCCGAGCCCATGAAGCCGCCGGCCTTAAGTGCTCCTAGCCCCGCCCCTGTTGCGCCTGCAGGCGTGCAGAGCAGCGTCACACAAAACCCGGCCACGCCTCCTCCCTCTCTGATGCCTCGGGGACCCCCTGTGTCTTTTGCTCCTCTACGTCCGGGTTCCGGGGCGGAGCCTCTGCGGGCCGCCCTTGTTGTCGGGGGACAGTGCTTGGGGGTACATTATGTGATGCCGACTGGGGTAGGCTACCTAAGGGGTTGGCGGGCGTTCCCTGCTCAGGGTCTCCCCCTCCTACCTGATCTCTGTGCCTCCCACTTGCCTTCCGTTTCTGTGCCCCTCCCTGCCTATTCCTAACAGGAACTTTGAAGCTGCCACTGAGGTGCTAAGAATGCGCAGAGCTACATCTTACTTTGCAAGGGCCCTTCTCAAGTGGTTGAAACAAGCTAGAGAGCTGGGGCTAAACTCCAAATGCACAAAAGTGCTGTCATCTAGA
This sequence comes from Sphenodon punctatus, assembly GCA_003113815.1. Classification (NCBI taxonomy): domain Eukaryota; kingdom Metazoa; phylum Chordata; class Lepidosauria; order Sphenodontia; family Sphenodontidae; genus Sphenodon; species Sphenodon punctatus. The sequence goes on along the minus strand of QEPC01007715.1, from coordinate 1,362,555 downwards.
ATTCACTTAGTGACAGCCTTCAAACCGGATACCTGGACAGAGTCTCTTACCAGGGCATCAGGAGTAGTATCAGCTAACAGGTTTGTCATAAACACCAGCAAGAGCCAGTTGATTCCATCACAGAGACTGGAACACCTGGGGGTAATTACAGACACTCACCTGAACTTGCTGTTCATTCCCCTCCAAAAGCAGGACAAAATCTGCCAATCAGTTCTTGCAGGTACTCGTTGTCTCCCATGCACACCTGAAATCTCTAGTGAGTTTGCAGGGAAGATTGGTATCTTGCACTCAACGCATACAATGGTCCAGACTACACTTACAAGCACTGCAGGCTTTCCTAAGACTCTTCCAGACACAAATAACTGCAGATCTCAACCCATGGGTAGAGGTTCCCCAGCACATGAAGCACTCTCTAGAATGGTGGCTTGCAGTCCATCGATTCCTGTCATGGGTTCCCCTATCGGACCTGGACAGATCAATCCTCACAACAGATGCGAGCCTGTATGCTTGGGGAGCATATCTGAAGCAGAGGTCTATGCAGAGGACATAGTCCAAAAGCAAGTAACATGAGAGCATGAATTGGCTAAGAGCAATACACCTGACACTAACTCAACTTGCATCAGGGATACAGTGGCATCACATTTTGGTATACACAGACAACACCAATGCCAAAGCAAAAGCCTAAACAAATAACCAGGGGGCTTGCAATCACAGTCACTGCACAAAGAGGCCACAAATCTGTTGCAGTGGGGAGAGATCAATCTCACATCAATTCAAGCCCTACGTATCAGGGGAAAGGACAATATCAGGGCAGATTGGCTCAGCGGACAGAAGATAGATCCTCGGGAATGGTCTCTCTGCGAAGAAGCCTTTCAAGTAATACTGCAGGCATTTGGGGAGCCAGTCATGGATCTGTTTGCCTCTCAGCAGAATGTGAAGGTGAACGGATTTATAACACAATACAATCAGCCAGGATCGGAAGCTTACAATGCTCCTAGTCGAGTATGTCCCAGGGGTCTGCTATATGTATTCCTGCGTTTCCCCCTCATCAGCAGGACAATATGCAGATTGTGGAAACAAGAAACCTCCATCATTCTAACAACTCCATTCTGGTCTCGAAGGTTGTGGTTTTCAGATCCGATGGAGCTCATATCTCAGGGTCCCATAGTGTACGAGAACCCACAGTACTGGAAATTGACTGCTTGGAGTTTGAGTGCAATGTTCTCAGACGCTTAAGGTTATTTGGAAGCCCATATTAAATACTCTGGTGTCATCTGTAAGACAGTCAATTAAAAGGATTTACCAGGGTACTTGGAAGGTATTTGTTGGATAGTACAGGCAGAATCATATAGATCCTAGTACAGTTGGGATCCATTCCATTTTGGAGTTCTTACAAGAGGGACTACATAAGGGTTGCAAACCCACATACTTACTAGACAGGTGGCAGCACTGGATAATGTCCTCAGCTCCTCACTGGGACAGAGGGTGTCTCTACACCCCCATACAAAAAGATTTCTGAAAGCATCAAGACTCACCCCTGGTGATCCACAGGTGCCGTGCATGGAATCTGAATGCAATGTTAAAAGCCCTTCTCAGATCTCCATTTGAGTCTTTGAGAGAGGTCTCATTGTATTTTCTTTCAATTAAAGTAGGATTTTTGGTAGCAATCATTTCTGCTGGGAGGGTCTCAGAACTAGGGGCTTTATTCATAGACCCAGCTTTTCATATATTTAGAAAAGAGGCAGTGGTTATGAGATCAGACAATGCTTTCATTCCACAGGCAAATTTCTTTTTTTTATAGGGCACAAGACGTTGGACTCGTGTTGCCCTCTTTCTGTCCTAGACCAGTTTTTTCCAGGTCCCACAGGAAAAACTTCAGCACTTATTAGATGTCCATAGAGCCTAAAGATAGAGTGAGAACAGCTGCATTTAGGCAATCCTTAGCTTTATTTGTAACTTATAGTCCAGTGCATAAGGGAAAGAAAGCATCTAAGACTGTGATTTCTAAATGGATCATTTTGTGCATATCTGAAGTGTACAGAGCACAGAATATGATCCCCCCACTTAATTTTAGCACACTCTTTAAGAGGGGCATCTACTTCTTGGGCTTTTTAGAGTGAGAGCACCCTATGTGAAGATTTACAGGGTGGCCATATAGTCCTCACCATACACCTTCACTAAGCATTATAAGATTCATACCAGAGCTGAAACACTAGTTCCCGGTTTTATTTGGGATTCACCAAGAATTCTGTTCCACAGTTTTAAATGTCCAAGTTCCAAAATTCCAAGTACCAAGGTCAGTACCCAGAAAAGTTTTAAAACCTCAATTGTGTAATGGAGGCACCATAGCATGCATGGTCAGAATGAGCTTTGGGCTATTAAACTTACACTTAGGGAAATTACAATAGGGAGCTTACTCATACCTTTCCTAAAAAGATGAATGTCCAAAAAGACAAATTATAAAAATAATGTTAGCAGGCTGAATGACAACATGCCCAACTTCTTTTCAGGTCATGGTGAGTGACCCAAAAATTCAGTAATTCAGCTCCAGTGTTTACTGTTTTCCTATTGTCATGAACAGTTGTTTTCCCCAGGAAAACAAATTATCTACTGTGTCCAGGGAGTTGAAAATTGCTTACAAATTGCCCCCTTTCCTCTCCAGCATGTATCTGAACCATCAATTTGCATACAAGGGTACAGAGTCAGCTCTAATTCACATGCAAGCACAACTAGCCCCTTGCATGCAAATTAATAGTTCAGATACATGCTGGGGAGGAAAAGGGGCAATTTGTAAGCTAATGCCCTTCAACCTGCTAACACTGTTTTTACAACCTGTCCTTTTGGTCATTTGCCTCTTTAGGGAGGGGAAAGCTTTGCTATTGCACTTTTGGCAAGTTCCCCATTGCACTTTCCCTAAATGTGAGTTTAATTAAAGTGTTTCTGAGTTCCAAAGTTCGGTCTGGAGTTCCAAATTCCAGGTACTTGGAAAACGTTCCAAGTTCTGACCAAGGACTTCGGAACTCGTTCCGAATACTCGGATCACCTATTAGGTGCAGTTCTACTTCATACCCTAGACTCGGCAGAAGTAGCTTTCAGTAGGAGGGTACTGCAAGAGGTGCTGGAGTAATACAGGTGATTAACTGAGTTAAGAGATTTTTCGTTTTCCCACCATAGCTGAAGTGGAGTACTGCTTTGGTACGCTCAGTATTTCTGTATGACTGTCCCTGAGACTCAAGAAGAAGGAAAAATTGGGTCCCTTACCTTGAGATTTTTCCTTCTACAGAAGTCTCATCACTTCTTGAACTTAAAAAAAAAAAAAAAAAAGATATAACCCCTCATGTAATTATCTGTTAGGGGTTCTGAGGTGTATATGTTGTCTTCAGTATGTTTTTCAGATTTCAAGCTTTGGAACAACTGGAGCTGAGCGGGAAGAATCTCCACAGAGCATGCTCCATTGGATTTTCATTCTGCCTCCTACTGATTGGGGTACGGATCGTTTCCCAATGTCTCCACATGACAGTCCCCAAGACTTCCCTAGAAAGAACATTGCCACAGTAAGGGACCCAAATTCCCCTTTTTAAAAATCCATATAGCTGAATGGTTACAAGAGGAAGTAACTGCATGCTATTTAACACCAGGCTTCCATTTGGTTGATGTTAGCCGTCCTTTAATTTATTAACTATAAATGTATACATTAAAAGCACTGGATTCTATACTGACCACTGTTAAAGAAATTGTATGTGACTGAGGTTCCCTAACATTTAAGCAGACGCTTACAATGGGTCAATGAAAAAGAATGAGAAAGTCTTCTTCACCGCACGGTGGAATCTCGCAGAGCTGCAGGGTTCGGTGAGAATGACCCAGACTGCAAGCACGTTAATACACAGTCAACTTCCTTCTCAGCATCCTGTCAATACCACAGGGGTCTTGTCTTATTTCATTTACATATGCCATAAAATCTTTCCCAAAAGAAGAATATTGCATTACCGTATGCAGATTTTCAACCAGGAAACTGAACTCAGGGACAACACTCAGGAGAATCAGGTCTTTAAGAAAACATATCTTAGGCAAGGAAAAAGAACTAAGAAGCAGTTAAGCTAACATTCATTCCTGCTGCAGAATCTCCCTTGTTTCATGAATGTTTTGTTCATAAAGAACCATTCAATATCTGCACCTAGCAAAAAAAAAAAAAAAAAACCACCTCAGAAAACTAGGTTTGACTCCTTTTTTGTTTTTATTTCGGTTTAGTGAATAGCACAATTAACATTTAAGCTCTCTTGTGAATCATAGTCCTGTTATGCAGACAGCTGCACTGCTGGTGATCTCAGCTCTGAGTGGATATGAAAGTTAAGCCCAATATCCTGGCCAGCCAGTCTTGGGGCCCTTTTAAAGAGACTCTGCCAATTATGCCAAGCTTTGCTAAATTATGTGCAGTGTTCTTTGGATATGTGTCCATTCAGCTAAGACTAATAGCTCTCCAGAAGGTTTGTCAGACTCAGAACTCCAGCTGAAGCTACTGAAAACTTAAAGAAAGCTACTAAGTGTCCTGATATCCCTTCTGAAATGGATTTAACATGAGTGAATTACTGAACAGAATGCTTTAAAGAAGAAATATATGTTTCCCATTACTGAATGGGCACACTAAAACTGCATGTTTGAACAGCACGATTAGCTTTCCATACACTGCTACTGCTCAACACCATCTACTGGAACAGTGATTTATACAGCAAGTGTCAAGAAGTTCATTATCCCAACAGATGGAGCAGAGAGAGTTCAGCTTAACAGAGGCCTACCCTAGGGCTGGAGTGGATATTGAAGAAGAAGGAAAACACACACACACACCAACCTAAAAGATGTAAATAAACATGGCACAAAAAGGGGGAAGGGATGGAGGTGAGAGTCTGAAACAGAAGTCTGTACATTTTCTCTCTCCTTCTCCAAGAAAGGGAGAGAATTTTAGTGGTCTTTTAAAATTTAGAAACAATAAAAGATGTAGGGGCCTGTATGAAAATGAAAGAGGATGTAAGTAAGCACATCATTAGAAGGTCATACTGAGCAGCAGTGCGGTGTTTAAACACAAACCAGTTATTTCTTGTCTTAAAAAGATTAGAAGTTATTATTGATCAGTCTCAAGGAACCAGATTGATGGTATCTTAAAAAAAATTTTTTAAAAAAAATCTCATTTCAGTTCTCTTTTGAAGGACTGGGGTTGTCTCAGTATTTGTTACATTATTTTCCATGGTTTGACAAATATTATACTGCTTGTTTATTGATTTTTAAAAACTTATTAACATTCAAATGCCAGATTTGAGCCCCCGAATGCTCCTAATTTTCTCTAGTGCAATATAAATCCACTCGGCTTATTGGATAACTTTACTGAAATTTGACATTCTTAGTGGCTAATTTCCAGGATTTTCATGGGATACCAAGGGTATTTTCAGACGTGACGGGGCCAATTGGCCCCGTCACGAAAACAAACCTTTGATTTCCTGCTGGGGCCACCGCATCACGGGTGAACAGACGTGGTGGTGGCTCCTGGTGGGGAATCGGGGAGGGGGCGGGGCCACGCGGCGCAATGTGGGGCCGCACGGCCCCGCCCCCCCACGCTCCCCTGCGTCCCACCCAATGCGGCCGCAGTGCCCGCCCAAATTGACCACGGCCCAGAATCTCTGCAGGGATTCCGGGTCGTGGCTGCCATCCAGACAAGATGGCTTGGTTCATCACAGCGGGGATTCACATTCGCCACGTGACCGGCCCCGGCCCTGCGGATTCCTCGCCGCGATTGACCGTGATGAACATCTGGGGGGGAACTTCCGTTCCCCCCATCAGACATTACGGGATCACTTTCACCATGTGCAAATTCACTGTGGTTGACTGTGATCTTGTAACGTCTGAAAATACCCCAAGAGGGCACTGTGTCAGGGAGGGCATCTGTTTGTTGGTGGGGTAGCTCAGTAAGGATACAGTTGTACTCGGGGTCTACCTTGTCCCTGAAGAATGGTAGTGTCCACTCCTATGGATATGATGGTCACCATTTCCGATAACTATGGGTGATTTCAGATGTGACGGGGCGCTAGTTGCCCCGGCACGGAATCACTGCGGGGATTCCCCGCTGGGATCACACTGGCATGTCCAACAGACGTGCCGGCTGATCCCGGCGGGGAATCGGGGAGGGGGGCAGGGCCTTGCAGCTCAACGTGCAGCCGCTCCCCCCCCCCACTCCCTCGCTGCCCGCCCTCTGGGGAGACAGGTGGGCGCCGCAGCCAATCCGGCTGCAGCGCCTGCCTGAACTGACCACGGCCCGGAATCCCGCAGATTCCGGGTCGTGGTAGCCGTCCAGACGGGGGGGAATCGCATTCACCACGCGATCGGGGCCAGCCCCGCCGGTTCCGTCAATTGCGTGGTGAATGTGATTCGCCGCCGTGATTGACAGGGGTGAACATCTGGGAGGGAATGCTTCAAAGTTAGTATCCCATTGTTATTATCTCCATAGTTCACAGCTGTGCTGACATTACTATTGTGTATCTATCTGCACACTTTGCACTGCCACTCTGCTTCCATTTATATTTTCAAAGTTATCTTTGCAACCAGAAGGGGAAAAAACCTTCACTTTTTAAAATGAAAGCATAGAGATTCTAGAGAATACAACAAAATCCATCTTCATGCCCTAATTTCATGAATCTATCCATGTTTCCACGAACGGAGAAAATCAATGTTCCTGATTATCATGTAAATTTGTTATCAGGTTTTTTTAGGCAAGAATATTAAGTCTCGCTTTCTTTATATACATTTCACATTCCATTAATTGAAGATGTTATTCATGCTTGAGGAAGACAACTGGTAAAATACTGCATCTCAATAGTTTGTTTGAATAAAAATATTTTCAACAGTAAAGTAAATTGATTTGCTCCATATAAAATAAGTGCACTCACAACTACTGTATGACAACTGGATTTGCAGAACAAAATGTACTATGTCTAATTGGTGATGTCCTGATCTTCATTATTTATGTCTAATTATTACACCATAGAGCAAAATACAAAGGGTTTATGTCTTCCTTCTCTTCCCCACCCCCTTCGGAGAAAAATATGCTAAGTTATTCTGAAGATGCTGAGCATTAGGGGCAAGAAAAATATTTGTAATAAACCTAGAGTAAAATTTGCAGAAGTAAAGCGGTTTTTCATCTGTTAGTGTAAATACAAATGAATCAACAGAACATAGCTTCCATTTCTCCCACTAAACCTTTAAGAGAATCTGTTTTGAAAAAGGGCAGTTGCTGGTTTAGCAAATTTATATTAAGCAGGGAGACCCAATTTCTCACATAGTTTTCTTGCATTATGTTGACATGAGTGTGGGGTTTGGGTTTTTAAACATTACTATTCACTAGCGCTATTATTTGATATCACCCCCCTTGCTAAATCCCACAGATTCTTGCTGTATGTGTCATTGTGTTTGAAGATAATTGTGTCAGACAGATGTCGGTTCTCACATTTCTCAAAATTTGCAGCTGGCACTGAGCATCTCTCTCCTCTTGCTCTGTTGTGTTCCTCGACACCAGTGGCTGACTGGGAAAAACCTACATACACCTTCCTGTGTCTGAGAATGCAAATGTCAGAGTCAGGACAGAAGACAGACTGGAGTGGTAAATTGATCAAATTAGCAGGCAAACTGTTTCTGCTGGGGTTGTTTCCCCAAAGGTAACAGCACAACTTTCAGAATCCAATAATAGCTTAAATAATTAGGTTTGGGATTTCTAAAACCAAAAGACTGAATTTCATTCAACTCTCTCTTGACCTGATCTAAAACAGACACAGAGATGCTGTTCCATTCCTCTCCAACAAACTCTATAGACTGGAATACGTGGTCCTGGGGGTTAGCAGGGAAGGACCAGCTAGAATTCCCTATTCTGCTGTGTACTCTCACTCTGTATTGTAACTTCCAATTAAAAAATAAAAGTATTCCTTCCCTCCAAAGTCACTGCTGCAATGAAATACAAGTGAGAGTTGTACATTTCCTTATAAAGTGCTGCATTTAGCTGCTCCTACCGCATATAAATGGAATTCAATGTCTGTCTTTCCACAGAATCCAGACATGCTTTATGAATGACAGATATTCTAACTGCTAACTGAAAGATTACTAAAACAGACGTACACAATATGTGAAGATACTGAAAAGCCCTAATCTTTTCATTGTACTAAGAGAGAATGGTATATATCTTCCCAGCCCTTAACTAAAAGATGAGGTCTCCAGGCAGGGTTCACTTATAGTATATTATAAACAAAACACTGCAAGATATTATATCACTGCTCTTGTAATTTAATGCAATATGCCATCACCAATTCCAGCAATGAATAAATCAAATACTAACAAAGTATGAATCGTTCAGTGTTTCATTCCACCTCATTTGTTATTACAGGCTTTCAAAACAAATTAACATTGTTATTGAGTAAAAAAAAGTGAAGTGACAAGTAGGTTGAAAGTAATCAAGCCATTGCTGAAAACTGTAGAACAAATCATTCAGAATAACCCTGTGATTTCAAGTCACTTTTTGTGTAACATTCCTTTCAACAGCTCAGTCAAGCCAAGCACTTTCCACACTCTCACTTACAAACTAACATCAGTGATCAGAAGTGGAAATGCTTAGGGCCCAGTTATAAAGGAAAATGAATGAACAAGGACCTGCTTACATTATCATGTATATATTACTTCACAATTTCTTTAGTATAATAATAAATCTAAGGCATAATTAATCAAATATTTTTTGGAAATAGTGTGATTATGTGCTAAGGACTGGGGATAATGTTCAATCAGATAATTTAAAGGTCAGACCTATGATCTATCAAGCCCAGTATCTGGTCTTCAACAGAAGCTAGTAGCCAGATGCTTCAAGAGGAAGTACACCAGAAATCACAGTAATCCATCTCCTGTTGTTCATTGGCTGGTGGCACCATTCCTTGTGTCATCCTAACCTGAAACCAAGGTATAGGTCAACACAAACCACCCCCAGTCAGTCACTTGGTGCTCCTTAAGACTCCCATGTGCTGGTATGCTGGATTTAGGAGATTAACCCCATTATAGACACTACAGTAGAATGACTGCTGTTTGACTGCGTTTATACAGTGCCGAACAAAATTCCATTTTTCCCATGTGGATTACTGTGAAGATTATTAGATAGCAGTGAAATACGTTGACAACAGAAAATGTTAAATATTATACACTATTATTGGTTAGATAGTTATTTCATTAAAAAACCTGCTCCTAGGGACCGCTGCATAATAGACGTCCGCTGTCCAGGCGACAGCACTGCAGGCCCCCAGTGATTTTCGGAGGAGCTGCAAGTGCTGAAGCGAGAAGGGCAGTGGTTGGAACGACGGTGGTGTCGTTATCATACTGAAGACGACAGATTGCAGCATAGAGCCAGTTGACGAGCATATGCCAAGGTGATGAGGGCAGCGAAAAAAGCTTTTTTCGCTGCTCTCACAGCATCTGCGAAATCTCGCACAGCGGAGCTTTTCCAGGTGGTGCGAGGGCTGGTCAGTCCAGCCTCCCTCCAGCCTGGTGTGGAATCATCTATAGCACACTGTGATAGGTTTGTGAATTATTTTGTGGATAAAATCGCTCATATTCACCGCGATTTTGACGCTGCACTTATTACACTAGGGGAATGTGAGGTTATGGAAGTCACGCCTTGTCTGGTTTTATGAGATCAATTTCAGTCGGTGACACCCGCTGATGCGGTCGGGACCCTTGGGGTGGTTAGGGCCACCTCTTGTGAATTAGATCCATGCCTGCCTTGGCTAATTAAATCTTGCAAGGAGACAATGGGGCCGTTGCTGGCGGGGGTGGTCAATGCCTCCCTTCGGGAGGGCAGAGTGCCGGGCTGTCTCAAGGAGGAGATGGTACGGCCTCTACTCAAGAAACCATTGCTTGACATTGACTCCCTTGCCAGCTATCAACCTGTCTCTAATCTTCCCTTTTTAGGGAAGGTTATTGAGCGGGTGGTGGCTCAGCAGCTGCAGGGGCATCTTGACCACGTCAGTTTTCTTGATCCCTCTCAGTCAGGATTTCGTCTGGATTATGGTGCGGAGACTGTGCTTGTGGCCTTGGTGGATGATCTGAGGCCGGAGATGGACCAGGGTTGTTCGACCCTGTTGGTTCTATTAGATCTGTCAGCTGCTTTTGATATAGTTGATCACGAGATGTTGGTGGTGCACCTGCGGGACTGTGCAGGTGTGGGCGGAACTGTTCTTGAATGGTTCCGCTCATTCCTGACCGGGAGAATCCAGCGGGTGGTACTCGGGGAGTGTTTTTCATCATACCAAGACCTCATGTGTGGTGTCCCGCAAAGTTTGGTGTTGTCCACCCTCCTGTTCAATGTATATATGCAGCCTCTCGGCAAGGTGATCAGGAGGTTTGGTGTACACCTAGCTATACCTCTCTTTTTCAACAAACCCAGACCCCGCAGTCTCCATGCTTACCCGGTGTCTGACGGCTGTAGGGGATTGGATGAGGGCTAATCGACTGAAGCTGAATCCCGACAAGACGGATGTGATGCTGGTGGGTAAGGCGATGGAATTAACGGCCCACATCATTGATGGGGTCTGTCCTCTATTGGTTCCCCAGGTGCGGAGTCTGGGGGTACTCTTCGATGCGCAGCTCCGCCTGGATGCTCAGGTGGAGGCTGTGGCGAGGGGTGCCTTTTGCCAACTACATCTGGTACGTCGGCTTAGGCCGTATGTTTCCAACTCTGACCTGGCCATCATCATCCATGCTTTCATCACCTCGAGACTAGACTATGGTAATGCATTCTGCATGGGGCTACCCATGGTGATGGCACGGAAGCTGCAGCTGGTGCAGAATGCGGCAGCCCGTCTTTTGGTGGGACTGGGCCACTGAGAGCACATTACACCAGTGCTCTGTTCTCTGCATTGGCTGCCAATAGTCTTCTGATCCCAATTCAAGGTGTTGGTTTTAACCTATAAAGCCCTAAACAGTCTGGGCCCCGCCTATCGGAGGGACTGCCTCACACCCTGGGTACTGGACTGGCCCCTGTGGTCATCAGGGGATGCCCTTCTTGTGGTCCCGCAAGTCTTCCAGGGGGCCACGCAGGGGAGGGCATTCTCGGTAGCCACACCGAGGCTTTGGAACTCCCTTCCAGTGGGGATGCGTCTGGCCCCGGACCTTCTCTCTTTTCGAAAAAGCTGTAAGACTTGGCTGTTCCATCAGGTGTTTGACGGGAGAGTTGGGTAGAGGGTGGGGGAGGAGAGGGATGTGGGGGGAGCGATATGTTTTCATAATTTTATAGTTTTATAATTGTTGACTTATGTTGTTGTAAGCAGCCCCGAGCTGCCTGTGGCAGGAGGGGTGAGATATTAAATCTTTTAATTAATAAATAAAATAAATAATGATTCAGCAGCAAAGAGGTTAAACTTTTCATCAGAAGAGCTACGCATCTGCAAAGTTTGCAGTCTTGTCAAAGTACTTTAAACACATTCATTTGGCTGCTTGATGGGGCAGTTGGATTGTTTGAAAAGTTTCTTGATAGAATCTTTCAGTGAGGAAATGGAAAATTTTAATGCTTTTGTCTTTTGGTATCTCTGTTAGTCTAAAAGAATGGGGGAAAGGAGGGGAGGTAATGGTCAGGCTCAAGTCAAAAATATCAGCATGATATTTGTATAAAACTTGGGTGTCCATAAACTTTTCCATTAAAGAATTTCACAGAACAGTATGTTTTCCACAAATTGTAATATCATCAAGCACTAGTTACAATAACATCTAATAAAATAGTTTTGGCAGCACTTAAAAACTTAGCACTTTAAGATTCAGAACCACTCTGCTCCCTGCAAGCTAACGAAGTTTCGAATAATATATCTGTTCGATATTTCTGTTCAACGAATATCATAGCAGTGTTTTACTCAAAGCAATGTTAAAATAGGAAGGCTGTCGATGTCAGCTACTTTTTGCCTATACAGCTGAGGAAAAAAATGTTCCAATGTAAAAATACACTGGAGGTCATTCACTTCCTCTTCCTGAAATACTTCACGGGCAGCAGTGCTCACAACATTAGAACATTGATTTCTGAGGGACAATGTTGTGGGATACAAGTGGAGTCCCAGTCTCCCTGCCAGTATGTGCTCTACATATTGAATTAGAGAAGCTGTTTCATTGACTGAGTTACTATTAAATATTCTCTGAGACAGGAGTTTGTATGCAATGTAATAGGCTGTTCTGTAAGGTATTCCAGGACATATATTAACTGTGTGATAGCTGTAGCCCTTCAGTGCAATAACCTGTAAGAATATAGAACTTGGTTACAGCTTACAGAATCAGATTCATTACTTGTGTGGGATTGAGGGGGTGGGGAGCTACAACATTAAAACGCATGGGTTTCCACAGGAATTTCTCCTGGCTCTGGTACTGTTCAGGAACTTGGATGAAGAAATAGTGAGAATACTAGTCAAGTCACGTTGGAGGACCAAATTAGAGTCCAACATGATCTTGATGAATTGGGTTGAAAAAACAATAAGTTTATTTCAGTTTGACTGAAACTCTTTTTGGCCACACACAAAGAGCAAAAGCAGCAGGTCAATGTGTAATCCACACCAGCATTTAATTGTAGGTCTTTGCTTCTAGATGCTGGTCCAAAAAAGAGAACAAGAGTTTATTATTCAGCTATCAGCAACGTAACAGTGGGGATGAGGGGTTGAGTAGACTCTGTATGAAGGATTCCCATAAAGATCGATGGCAGTGTGCGGTGGAAGGCTTCTTGGATAGGCTGGGGTTATTGGATAGGAAAAAAGAGCCTTTGCAGGCAGAGATCATTACAAGAGCAAAGGATATTGCCTGGCCAAATTACGTGGCTATTGTAAGAAATTCTCAGCATATGAAGGACTACCTTCAGTGGGTTCCAAATAGAGGGGAGCCAGCAGCATATTTGGCAACAGCTATTTCCCCAAGAGGCAAATGGTTATTCATGTCAGCAAGATTTAATGCCCTCCCTTCTAAAATGTTGGAGGGGAGGTTGGGGGTGTGTGTGTCCCGTATAGTGATAGATTGTGTCCATTCGACATATTAACACTGAGTCTACGCAGACTTAACGATGGCATAAAGAGGAAAGTGTTGTCCACCTTTTTGGACAAACTCCTAGGGAGGGGGGAATATGAGCAGATGTTGTCGGCCTAACAAGATACAAATCAAGATATTACTAAAATGATGGGTGATTATTGGATACAAGCTTTTCAGGCACGGCAGAATTTTTTGGAGTTTAAGCGGGTTGATGCTACGGAATGATAGTCTTGGAGTTGGAAGTATATTATTTTATTTCTATATTTTACTTGGCATTTATTACCTGTTTTCATGCATACTTTGTGAAGGTTGTGTAGGTTAGCTCTCAGCAAATTTGTTTATTGTATTGTATGTATGTATGTATGTATTGTATGACTTATGCAATGGTCTACGGCTACGCTTAAATAAATAAGCTCTTAACTAGCTATCAGCAACGGGATACATTTGTTTATCTGCATCAGTAGAAATGCCTGCTCGCATCATTCAATTGGAGGGTTGTTATAAATTTAGTAAAATAAGGGCTTTTGGTTTAGATTTCTGATCTCATTTCCTGAAACAGCACAGAGTAACTCCACTGACTTCATGGATTTTAAGCCATTACTCCTCTTTAGAAGTCACAGTGCAGGGTTTTTTTCCTTGATACTTAATGGAGCCACTTCCCCCGGCACATCACCTGACCAAACATAATATCTGGGTGAAACGCAGTAGAAGTCTGCTGACAAGAAAAGCAGAGGATCAGGGAAAGATGGCTGGGGCCAAGCCTCCTCCAAGCCTAGTCTGCAGACAAGCGAAGCACAGAGGCCCACTACAACAAACTGACAGAAGACTGATAAAAAACCAGATACGAGTCACGGACTGTTTATATGACCTGAAGATGAGGAAGAGCAGCAGGAATACCCTGTGCCCAGGTGTCAGGAACTAAAAGGGGGTCTTGCAGAATTCAGGGTTGGGACACAGCAGGATCAGAGAGTAGTTACAGGATTTTAACATGAGGCCAGGGAGGCACGATCAGGTCCACCGGAGGTTTGTGTAGGATTAGGTTCACAGGTGTTCAGAGACAGGCACACGGACCAAGGAGGAAGGATGTATGGGCAGTCAGGCAGATGGGGTCAGAGAGCAGTCTTTCAGGCAAACAGCAGAGATGGTTCATGGGCAGTCACATAGCAAGCTGCTGGGCAACTGCAGGATGAGCATCAAAGCTGATGCCAAATGAGTAGTTGCATAGTAGGCATCAAGGCAGCTGTAGAGAGAGCATCGAAGCAGATACTGGGGAGGCGCCAGGGCAGATGCAGGGTAGGTAGCAGGCAAGCAGGAGACAGGACTAGGATGGAGGATGGAGACAGGAAGGTGAGCAATGATCCACCCAGCTTCTGCAGCTGTAGGCCTGCCTTTTAGACTACAGGCAGGCAACCAGAAAGTTGCGCGGTGGAGGGGGAGAATCAAGGCTGATGGAGGGTGAAGTGTGACTAGCACCGGTGACAGCCTTGAGCCCCAACCCTGGTCCAAGTGCTTTGGTGGCGTTGAGACACCAACCACCATGCTCAGGGCCCCAAAGGCTCTGGTTCAAGCCCTGGTTCTTACACCACAGAAGGTGTAACTCCATGTGTCATTTGTATATTCAAGTTTGATTAAATCAACCTTAAAGTAGCAGAACTACCTTAACTTCCAAGTCATTGTGCTTTTACTTAGAGAGCTCGTGGGAGAAACCAAGTCAGGAGAGGATGTCGGGACGTAGGAGGGCAGAAGCGCCCTCCAGTATAACTGACTATTTGTATGGCTCCCTTTCCCTGTTCACATCCAGCACAAATTTCTTGTCTTCACCTTCAGGGTCTTGCTCCTCCCTTTCTTTCTGCCCTCATCTCTTGCTATATTCCTACCCGGGAACTTTGCTCCTCCTCTGCCCCCATCATTGCCCTCCTCCTGCGCGTCTCCTGATTCCCATGCTGCCCTTATTCCTGGAGCTCCCTCCTTGAGTACTCAGCACATATGCTCTACTCCCTCTCTCCCAACTTTCCAATTCCCCCTAAAAAACTATCTCTTGAGCTCCTCACTCCCATTGACTGCTCATTGATGCTCCTCCTACTGTCCTGTTGTCATACAGGGTTCCCCTGCTCTGCCTGTAAATAAGCTAAGCATGTGCAACAACTTCACTAATGTATCCTTCTCTCTCCGTATGTTCCCCTCTCCTTTGTCCAGCCTAAATTGTAAGCTCCCCAGAGCAGGGATCTGTCTCTAGTTCATGATTTTTTAGTGTCAGGCACATTGCTGAAGCTATATAAATAATTAACAAACAACATTATTATTTTTTATTATTAATGATTATTATTATTATTATTATTATTATTATTAATAATAATAATAATAATATCATCATCATCATCATTAAAAACAAAGCCTAGATTTTAATTGTCAGAGGCACACTTGGACCTGAAGATGGAACCAGGGCTCTATAACTCTTAAAATTAAGCAGGCATTAGAGAAACTGTTATGTGATGTTATACAAACTGTAATTCAAAGAGAATGAGATGGTCAGATGCCTCCTTTCTTTATAACCACTAAAATGTACAGGAACAGAAGTCCTCTTTTGTTGTGCAGCTTTTCATTCAATAAAATTCTCCATTTGTCTTTTTTCCTCTAGACTCTTTCCCATTGCTAATCAGTGCCAGCCGCCAATTAGGACTGACAATAGAAAAAAGGTTTTTATGATCCTCAGTCATCACTATATAAAACATTATACTATATTGTATATAGGTCTTAGTTCCTTCCAGCTAATTTTAAAGTAGCAATTTAAAAGAATTTACTAGTGTTTTAATCTTATTGTTATTCTTGGGCCCAAAAAATTTCTTTCCAATTCCCCCCATTCCAGGCTCTTTCTCTGAATGATAAGCGTATTCTTCAGTCTAGTTGGCTGCAGTCTCTGCTAAATTGCTCCTGCTGCTGCTCTCTACCATCCAGTAAAATATTGATTTCTACAGCACACACCAGAAAAATCAATATTCCCCTAGACACAGCAGACTGGCAACAACATAACAGAGATCAGTCTGTCAACCTGGCATGCAAGACTAGCATCCAAACATGTACTGAGGAGGAGGCAAAATGGGGGCGGGGGGTGGAAAAGCAAACCTAAACAATGAGACACTGTAAAGAGAGACAGGATACAGAGAAAGGGTGGAAACTAGCAACAGTGGATGAAAATAAATGGATGATGTTCTGCAGGAGTCCTGAGTTCAGTCCAGGCAGCCACCACTCAGAGAGTTTTGCATAGCAAATCCAATACCTGAGCAGGCACCATGCTCTGTCCAACAGCCACGGAGAATTCTGGATCCAGGAAGCTCCCACCACTGTTTGCGTCCTTGGTTGTTTTTTGTTTCCCCCCCACTGCCCTTTGGAGTGCCGTTTTTGAGTGCTCCAAAGTGAAACTAAACAGTAAAAGCCCCAGGAAGAGTGGTGGGTGCACTCGCTGCTCTGACTGCTGGGACTGCTCTAGGTGCTTTGCCCACATCATGGAGGCTGAACACACCCTAACAGATGGGAGCCGACACATGGGCAAGTGGATTGGCCCACCCACGGTGTGCCTGTGATGCCCCAGGACTCTGCAGTGAGTGGAAGCTCCGTGGAGGCTCCTTGGCACACATCTCACAGCCATCTAATTAATGGGGAGTGAATACGGGCTAAACAACTTCCTTGTGTGGGTTATCATCTAGTTTATAAACACCCAGGGCATTTGTAGATCGGAAACATTTCTCCCGCAGCTTTAAAATCCTGCTTGGGGAAACCCACACAGAGGGAGGGATGATTTAGAAGCTCCTCGCTGAGCCTGAAGTTGCTCGGGCGCCGATGGAAACAGTGGTACCAGGCAACTGCAAGAAGTTTTGAGATAAGGACTGGTAAGACCTCAGCTAATGGGGACTTGCCTAGTCCATGTCTCAAAACTTCTGGGAGTTGCCCAGTGCCGCTCTTTCCAATGGCACCCAGGTGACTTCCAGTCCAACGAGGAGCATCTAAGCCCTCCATCCCCATGGGCGTTTCCCCAAGCCAGATTTGAAAGCTGCCGGAGAAATGTCTTCCATCTAAAACTGCTAACAGAGATTGCAGTAAGAAGACTAAACGCAGGGCTGGTTGTGCTTTACTTAATCCTTATTATGTGGTTTCATAGAACTCTGCAAACCTTTCAGTGTTACAGCTCTCAAGCCTGAACTTTGGCAGTGGCACATCAGACATTAGCCTTAGAGATTCTGTTTCCAAATTACAATTTAAATTGGTCTAGATATTTTTAATTTATTGTAACAGACGTGGGGGAGGAATAAGAGAGTTAGAGATTTAGATCCTTTTCCTCTTTTAAAATGCTTTAGATTTATAAAACTGAAATGTGGCAAGAAATTAATCTGCAATGTGAAGTACTGCATAATGTGGCACTCTACCAGCTATTCTTCATGCTACACATACTACTGTTCAGTGTATTCTGGGGGACAGGCTTGAGTTTTTCAACCTCTGTCATGTAAAGGGAGAGTGTAGCGGCATTACCTTACCCAAGAAGGAATGATTGGAAACATTATGCATACGTAGAACACAGGTAGCATGTAAATAGACAACTACTTCTCCCCTGAGAAAGCTCTCCTTGACTGCTCTTTATGAAAGAGAGGACAAGGACGTTGGGTGCAGCCACACAAACTGCGCAGGTCCGATCCCCACACGGCCCCATGGGAGGCAATTGTAGCCACCACACTGTTGGGCCAGCATGGGGAGTTGGGCATATGGGTGGCCCCCCTGCTGTTGGAGCTCCCGCCACAGTCAAGGCGGGCTGAGGTGTCAGCCACACAAGCATGCGCCCAGCCCTGCCCCGCCTCTCTCTCCTGGCCTCACCAAATTCCCACCCCCGGCTGTGACATGACAGAGTGTGACAGGTGACAGCACCTGCTGCTCAAAACCCCACCATGGAGTTTATCGCACAGCGGGGCAGAAGCCCCACTGTGGAACTTACCACACGGAGGGGCAGAAAGGGCCCCAGTACACGGGCAGCTGCTCCTTAGGCAGCCTTACCCCGTATGGGGTAAGGGAGGCTGCTACAGGTTGCATCCTCGAACTTTGCTGCTTACCCCAACCCAGGTGGGGGGGAACATCTGGCAGCAGCCGGGCACACAATGCACTGCATTGTGTGGCCCAGTTGCCCAGAGTGGGTTAAGGCTACTCAAGACGTGGTAACCACCGCAAGTTGTCTTGTGTGGCTGCACCCATCAACTCTTCCAGTAACTCCACTGGAATGTGCGACAAGGCTAGCACCCTCTCACTTCAAATGAATGCCAGTTGCTTCCTCTTGAAAAGGTACATACAGCAGAGCACATGTACTGAATCCTCTGCCCTTGTCCACCCAGGAATGAGTAACTACAATTCGAACCTTTGATAGTAAAGGTCAGCTAGCATATGAATTGGAATACAGTATACAACTGTATTCCAACTCAGTGAGTCTTGGCACAGATTGTAAACAGTCCTAATTGTACACAAACTACTCCAGGAGCTTTATAGCACAGAGAATATCCAAAGGATATGGTAGCAGATACAGGATAAATATCTTTAAAAGATCCCTAAACACACACTCATATAATAAACCACAGAGGCTCCAAAGAAGCTATTACCATCCTTTTTTGTCAACTTTACACTTATGTAAAACTTCCCTCCCCACTTCCTTTCATTTCTTTCTTTTCCTAAATCAATGTCATAAAAAGAGAAAAGGAAATGAAAATGCAAAAGAGTTAGAGTGGAGACTCAGCCCAGCACTAAGTCCCAACTCTGTGCAACGGTTCTGTAGAGACCACCAAGCAGCGGGTAATCTTTGATACCATATGTGCAACAATCAGAAGGTGGGTTGCAGACTGAATTTCAGTCTTAACTCTAAATTCCTTTGTTTTTACCATTTAAGTCCGACTCATAGTTTTAATGCAGCAGTTATTTTGTGGTTTCATATACCTGCATTTATTACTTGTAATTTGAAGCAGAATTTATAGCTCCCTGTTTAAAAAACAGGATTTTAAAAAAACTGCACCTGGATAAATTTTCCTTTAAATTGTTCCTTAATTCTTCAATTAATAGCCGTAAAACATGTTCAGTGACCCTCCAAGTGTCATATGCACACCCACGCCCAAGATATAAGAAATCCTATACAAAAGATTTAAAACATTTCTATATTTTCAGAAAAAGTACTCAGCTGTTCCCAATGTAACTGGTAGAAGGGTAGGGGATGGAGGGCGATACACATGAGTATGACATCTCGTATCTGGACACACCATGCACAGATTTTCCTTATTCTGGACATACTTTATGTTCCCCTACTCTAACCCTCTTATGCAGACAAGAAGCAGGAGTCTAGACATGGGAGGTTAGTTATATTGTACTGTTATCAAGCTGCTTCCTGTAACTCCAGACCATATTGGGACTGGGAGTCAGTATTTTGCTTAAATCTGAAAGCAGGAACAAAACCAGGTTGAGATAGTTACAATTTTTCACAATCTCCAATGAATCTGATGAGTTACATAGATACTGTGCAATCACAGTGAATGTCTAGAGTTGATCACATCAAGGGCCAAATCTTAAGGTAATTGCTTAGTGCTTCCTAAGTGCAGCATTGAGCCTGGCTGGAGCCTTTGCAGCATTTCTATGCCGCCCTTCCTGCAAAGGCTCAGAGCGGCTCAAAATCATAAACACAGATTCAGATTTGATCCGTAACTGTTCGTAATGGGCCATTATAGATCAAACCGTACTGAACCGCAACTGTGGCAAACACGCCCATTGAGCTTGCGTTAAAATCCATAAATTAAAAGAATTAAATAAATAACTGCACATGCGCCAAATGGCTGTCAGACCATTCTTGTTCAAAATGGCGGTGGCAGCATCTGTTGCATTTTGGAAAAGGGCAGCTGGTCTGCACATGCACAAAGTGGCTGTTGCACATGTGCAGACTGGCTGCCCTTTTCCAAAATGGTGGTGATGCTGCTGCTGCCATTTTGGAAAAGGCCACGCATGCTCAATGGTCCAGCAGCCATTTTTGCATGCACATTTTATTTTAAAAATTACTTTTCATTTATAAATCTGGAAATTACAGATATGTATCCGAAAGGAATATGTACCCATAATTTAATCTGTAAGACTGCCCCTAATAAAATGGCAGATTTAATTAAATGTTACTAAGTGCAAAGAAATACACACTGGGGGGAAAAAATCTCACTATGTTGGGTTCTCAATTAGCTGTTACCACTCAGGAAAGAGAACTTGTAGACATTGGGTGCTTTTACATGGACAGCACTCATGACTCTGCTCTGCCTCACACCTGGGAGGCCCGTCTGTCTAAAGGTGGGCCGCCAGATGTGCAGGTGGAGCAGAAGCGAAGCAGACAGTACCTGCTCTGCTCCAGCCCCACTAGCAGTGCCCCGGAGCACCACCAATGGAGCAGATCACTCAAACCTGGGGCACCAGCCAGAGACAGAGTTGCAATCCATCTATTCGCAGATGGCTGCTGCAGCTCTGCTCCTGGTCGGAGGTTGCCCCAGGCAATGCCATAGAGATGTGGGTGGCAGCCTAGATCAATGGCTGTTCCACCTGCAGCTCTATGGTGTGGGGGAGTGGGGTGCCACGTGGGTAGAATGCAGGATGCGGCAGCTGCCGGGTCCATATAAACCCGGCGCAGGTGGGGCTGCAAGCGAGTGATGCTGCTGGCCACTCTCAGAATTGGTCCAGATCTGGCCACCCCTGGGTCCGTCTAAAGACACCCACTGTGGATAGTTCTCTGAAAACATCAGCCCAATGTGCAGCAGAGGTCAAAAAGAGAAGCAAAGTGTTAGTTACTAGGAAAAGGACAGAAAATAAAGCAAAAAAATATAATGACACAATGTAAATCCATGGTGTGTCCACACTTGGAATAGTAGGTAGAGTTTATTTATTATTTATTTATTTCAATTTGAATCCCACCCCTTTCCTTAGGCTCAGAGTGATTCACATTTCAACTTTATTAACTTTAACAATTAACCATTAACATTAAACTAATTAACCCAACTAGTAATCCTCACAACAACCCTGTGAGGTAGGTTAGGCTGAGAGATCTGTAATAGGCCCAAGGTCACCCAGCAAGTTCATGGTTAAGGCAAGTCTTCAACCAGGTGCCTTCCCCTACCTCCCGGTACTGCACTCTTCACACAGAAGGTGCCCCGTGGGAGCCTTTTGCCCAGGTTTGAACTAGGTTAACCCGCATGGTGTGCTCCTTGTTTCTGGGGATGAGACTGTGTGGAGCTGCCCCAGCCCAACCTGGGACAAATATATGGCGGCTGCCCTTAACATGGGTGGGTATATCCAGGGCAACAGAGGGGCAATGTGGGACCCTGTCTCATGTGATAACACCAATGGTTACTCAATATAGTCATAGGTGCCTAGAGGTGCTGGTGATGACCTTTAAAGCCCAAAACGGCCTAGGCCCCATCTATCTGAGGGATCACCTGGCTCCCTGTGTCCCGTCGTGGCCTCCGCAATCGGCTTGGGGGGGTGCCTTCATGGAGACTGTAGTTTTTCGCCAGGTCTCAACTATGAGGAGGGCATTTTCGGCCATCGCACCTTTGCTATGAAACTCCCTCCCCCAGGAGGTCCGCCTGTGTTGAAGCCTAGTGGCCTTCTGGAGGCAATGAAAGATCATTTTGTTCAGTTGGGCTTTTGGCAACAGGGATTGAATTGGGGAGCTGGGTTAATTTAAGTGGAAGGATGGGCTGGGGTTGGGTAAGGGATGGGGGGTTGCTAGGCATTTGGTAGGTAGGGATAAGGTGGGATGGGATAGGTGGGATGTGCAGGGGTGGGGTATTATTGGTTTTTTATTGATTTTAATGGATTTTATTCTGTTTTTATGACTGCGCCGCTCTGGCCTTGTGACCTGGAGGGGATTGGGACTCCTGTTATGGATGGAGTCTGGCTCCCTCTGGTCTATCAAGATCTCAGCCTTGGAGTGCTTCTGGAACCTCTGCTACACCTGGATCGTCAGGTTGCAGCAGCAGCCAGGAGCACCATCTGGTGAGGTTGTGGCTTTTTCTTTCCGATTCAGATCTGATCATTGTCATCCATGCTCTCTTAACCTCGAGGCTCTGCCCTTGATGACTGTTCAGAAGCTGCAGCTGGTGCAGAATGTGGTGTCTCACCTCCTTTTGGAGATGGGATGCCAGGAGCACACACTGGTGCTCCAAAGTTTGCACTGGCTCCCTATAGCTTTCTGGGCAAAATTCAAGGTGATGGTTTTGACCTTTAAAGCCCTAAATGGTCTGGACCCCACACATCTGAAAGACCGCTTGTCCTCCCATGCCCCATTGTGCCCCCTGCAATCAGCTGGGGATGCTTCCCTACGGGTACCATCCGTTTATTTATTTATTATTTTATTTATTTGATGCATTTATACCCCGGCCCATCCTGTCTCCAGAAGCTCGGGGCAGCTCATGACAAAATAAGAAATACAATAAAACCACCATATAAAAATAAGCAATATAAAACTATACACTAAAAGCAGGGCAGGGTGCGTGAAAAAAATATATAAAAGGAATATAAAAGGAAACCCACCCACCCCTAAACCTCCCCATAACCATCCTCTCCACCAAAAGCCTGGCGAAGAGCCACGTCTTGTGTCTACGTCGAAAAACAAGGAGAGTCAGGATGAGGCAGACACCCACCGAGAACGAGTTCCACAGTAATGGTGCGGCCGCCGAGAATGCCTGCCTGTCGGTCCCCACCCGACTGTACTGGGGAACTGCCAGAAGGACATCCCCAATGATCGCAGGAGCTGTCCCAGAGCCCAGGAAGTGAGGCGATCCCTCAAACAGTCAGGGCACAGGCCGTTTACTGTTTAATAGGTCAAAACCAGCACCTTGAATTGGGCCCGGAGGACTACAGGCAGCCAGTGGAAAGCTCGAAGCACAGGTGTAATATGTTCCCAGCAGCCCATCTCTGTAAGTAGGAGAGCTGCCGCATTCTGTACCAGCTGCAATCTCCAGACCATCACCAAGGGCAGTCCCACATAAAGAGCATTACAGTAATCCAGCCTTGAGGTGACAAATGCATGGAAATGGTGGTGAGTTCAGAGTGGAGACATTCAGGCGAAGCCGCCTCACCAGATGTAGCTGGTGAAAGGTACTCCTGGCCACAGTCGACACTTGGACATTCAGGTGCAACTACGAATCCAGGAGTACCCCCAGGCTTCACACACAAGGCACCAGCACTGGGTGGGTAATATCTTGTTGCCCGGACTATTGACCCCACCAATGAGCATCACCTCTGTCTTGTCAGGATTCACTTTCAGTCAGTTAGTCCTCATCCAGTCCCCCAAAGCAGCCAGACACAGGAAAAGCATCAAGACTGCAGGGCCTGGGTCGGATTAAAAAGAGGTACAGCTGAGTATCATCAGCATATTTATGACATCGTACCCACCCATCCACCCCAATCTACATACAACCTCCCCCAGCAGCTGCATATACACATTGAACAAGAAGGGGGACGAGATGGAACCCTGCCTTGTATGTATGACAAGAGCTCACAGGGAGGCATTCTCAGTTGATGTCCCAATTCTATGGAATTCTCTTTCCTCAGAGCTTCATTTAAGCCCAGCCCTACATGTCTTCCGAACGCAGTGCAAGACTTTTTTGTTTGAAAAGGCATGTGGCCGATGGGGATAGGGGTGGTTTTGGGGTAGGAGTGTGAGGGGGTTGGGTGTGGGGAATGGGGAGGTGGTATTAGGTGGGTCTTGTGGGGGGTTCTAGAGTGTTTTTATGTATTAGTTTTAATGTCTTTCTGATTTGTGAGCTGCCCTACGTCTCTGAGAAGGGCGGTATATACATTTAAATAAAATAAAATTTCTATTATTCCCATGACTAAAATCAGGGGCAGGGGAGACAAGGCATGCCAGCAATGAAAGGTCAACCTCCCTAGCATAAGGCATCACTGCAAAGGATGCTAAAATTGAGTTTTCAGACGAGGCGCCAGAAAGGCCCAAGGCTAACAGTGAATTTAACTAGCAGTCACTAATTCATAGATTTTTACTGTGTCACCCCTAATAATTTTTTGACAGATATTTCCTTCTTAAGCTGACCTACCCTCAAATGGGAGATAGTTTGACTTGGAATACACACCACATTCTTCCAACAAATTCCAGACTGGATCTCAGCACCTACTGTAGGAGATATTTCAAAACCATTTGTTGCCATCTGTCTCCTGGAGAATGATAAATGCGACATTTTTGTGGGCAGAAAAGCCTCAGTATCACCAATGAATAGGCCATGGTGGGGAGTTTCAGTGGATGACCCGAGTGTTATTCTTCATTAACAGGGGAGTAGACGCTGCCTCCAGAGTCTTGTCAGCTGTTATCCGATTTTTGATAGTATCTGAATCCTTGCAGATGAAGAATGTTACACTCCCACTCCCTCAGCAAATACAGCACAACTGAGAAAAGGAAACCTTTTGCTATACTGGGTTTACTAAATATGTGTTGCTGATCTAAGACATTAAATGCAGAATAATAATGATTTGGGGAATCAGTGAGATGCACACTAACCTTACTTAAATTGTCTTTCAGAATTACTAGGCTGGGGCTCAATGATATGTCTTACTGGTCAGAGGAGTTGCATTTAAAGAAAAGCAAATCCCTACATTTTCTTCCATCCAAGTCAATGCAAATCTAGCAACAACAATGGTTCCCAAACATTCTGACCACATGGCCCAATTTTGAGACAAAAAACAAAACAAGCAAAGTATATCAGCTATGAATCTGGATTGTGATTCCATCCACAGATGGCATGACTCTACATGGGGCCACGACCCATAGTATGGGGACCTTTGGCCTACAAAATCTTAGCACAACTCTATGGTGAGAAGTGCAGTGGGAGTGTTGTACCCCTCCGCACCCATACAATCCTACCATTTTTTGACAACAAGAAGACTGCCTTTAAAATCTTAACCCTGCTCCATATGTTAAATCCTATATGCATTAAGGTGCTTTCTTTGGTGTCACAAGTCTAGAGGTACAATAACTTAACTTTGCAATGACCTGACCCACTAAAAGCAGGTAAAGACAGACACAAGATATTTATGTCTTGGAATCAACCTACACCTGGCACAAGTTGTCACCACAAAAAAAGAAGTAAATTATTTAACACAAATCCTTTCCTCTCTCACAATTATGCTAGCTTTGTCAGCATAATTTCTTCTTCTCCACACAGGGTATTTTTAGACGTGACGGCTCTTGGAGACACCATGCTTTGGTCCTGCCCGGGGCAGGAGTAGGCCCCGCCGCCAAACAAAAGTGCCAGTGGCCAGGGCCAGGGCTGGGGGTGAGGGGGATGTGCAGATGAGGGTCCTCATGGCCCCACCCCCAGCGCAGCCCTGCCTCCTCCCTGACGGGTGGGTGCAGCGGCCTACAATGTCACCGCGCCCACGCAGAGAAGCTCCGGCCATGTTAGGTAAAGTGGGCCGAGATGTGACGGCCCTTCTCTGCCTTGGTCTGGGGTAGGCTTTCCCGGACCATAGCAGGCCTAACTCTGGGATGTGCGCTGGCAGGGAGCCCAGCGTACATCCTGGAGTTAATCCTGCCATGGTCTGGGGTTACTTTATGCCCACCCGCACCAAAAATGTGGCGGGTGGGAATAAACGTGACACCACAATGGGTGGCCACACTGGAGGTAGTATGGCCACCCATGATAGCGTCACATCTAAAAATACCCAGGGTCTCTAATCTTACCCGCCAACTTTAGTCTATACTGTAACCACAATTAATGACAAACCGATTTCTTTCCTATAACATGTTAACACCCCAGCATTCTCTGATATTAAAATATTAAGTCAAGTAGACAAAGGATTACAGTCATAAATGTTAAAGCCGGATGGGACCATTCTAATAATTTATTTTGATTTCCAACATAACACAGACAATAAAATCTCACCATTGATTCCCATTTCTACCCCAATACCCTTATTATGTTTCATGTGTTTAGTGGTTAGTTACTGCAGATAATTGTTTTTGTCCAGCACTTAGGATGTTTGTGCCTTTACTCTGATTTTGGCTTCCTTTAATAATAATAATAATAATAATAATAATAATAAATAACTTGCAGTTCTTTAGTACCCTCTTCTGAAATTGTCAAAACACTTTACAAATGTTGATTTAAGCCTTCCAATAACTCTGAGGCTTTTCCCCTTTGTTAAAAAGTCAGAGAATTTACGATACTTGCAAAGGATCACACAGCAACTCCTCTGTAGGCTCAACAGTAACATACCTTCATTCCTTATCCTACAATTTAACTAGCAGACCATGCTTCCTCCGTATGAAAGTTCTTGATTTTATATCTAGGTATTTTGTAACTGCCCTGTTAAAGGTGTCCCATGATTTTGTCCCTTATTGGACTGAACTCCTTTCAAAAGTGGTTCCTCTGGATTCTTTTTTTACAGCCCTTCTCCCCTCTCTTTGCTCCTCTATGAAATTTTCCTTTGAATTTTGGGAAATGACAGTGCTGCTTTGTCTGTATCTACTTTGGGTGCTCTCCAGATTCTTTACAAACCCACAGACTCTTAATTTCTGAGTTTTAGAACCACAACAAATTTAACATGAGCAAAACCTAGCAGATGCTAAACATCAAAAACCTACTAATTCTTTCCCCCAAACAGCAAGTCTAACTGTAAGAGGTCTAGAGAGGTGGTGCATGCTGGATCACCACACAATACTCACGCCATCTCTGCTCCTACCCTGCCCCCTTCCAGAAGCCAATTGCTTTTCTTCCCAATGTCGGGTCCATCTTGTGTCCTACAGTCAAGCCACAAGACTCCGAAGAGCCAGCCAGAGTGAAGCTGCTTTCCAAAAATGTTGAGCTTCTTCCTCTCTGCATACTTGTCCTCTTCTTCAAAGCAAAGATCTGTGTTTCAGTGGCCCAAGATATTTAATCTTTGTTTTCTTCTATTAATATAAAATCACAAACTATGCCACAGAAATTATTCTCTAATACACTGGTATAACCTGTACCATTTTCAGTTTCATTACACAAACATTTCCAGACAATAGAGCCCATGTTTACAAAATATCTACCCCTTCAAAACATTTGAACTGAGTGGGTTTAATTTTGGAGGCTGTTCTGCCTTAGCAAAGCCAAGATCCTATGAACTTAAAACATTCAACAATGCATGAATGTACAAAAGCACTAAAAACCAATGCATAACCTTTCTACAAGGCAAGGGGTTGGATAATAATTTGATGTACATTTAGATTGTGTGCATTAAACAACTGCTTGCCTATTTATTCTCTAAGTCTTTGGGTAAAAACAAACAAGATGCTGGCCTGTATTGGCTCACAACTCACATGCACTGCCAGATGTTGGCCTGGGACTGCCCCAGGGCTGGTAGGCCTCCGAGGCGCTGCCTGGGATAAGGGCCGCCCACGTGGACCACCACGGGCCGACATGTTTGGTCCTGCAGTCCATGGCCATGTGCCATGGCGGGAGGTGGGACGCTGGGAGCGGGGTGAGGGCAGGACTGGCAGCCTGCATGTTTGTTGCGATCCCCTCCCCAGGCGGTGGCATGGCTCTCCTGGCAGCAGGCATGTTTGTTTTCTGCCACTCACCGACCTGGAAAGTGGCGGCCATGGTTTTCCACCCCAGCCAGAGAGCTGTCCCGTTGCCTGCAAGTTTGTTTTTACCCCTTGAAGCCATTACCTGGTCAGGTTTTTAAATGTCTAACGCATAAACCATCTAACAATGTAGCTGGAATTATACGAATACAATGTACAGCTCCAAAACAGCAAATGAAAAATAAGAAGCCAAGGATAAAACCATACATGACAATGGCCTGCTTTGGCCCAGAACCCACTGGCATGTGTGTTTACGCACCACCAGATGTTAGTTCGGGACTGCTCCGGGGCAGTTAGGCAGCTAGCCTGGGCTGCATCCTTGGAAAATCTTCAAGGACGCAACCCGGACTAAAGGCTGCCCGTGCCAGCCAATGTGGGTTAGCACGCGTGTTTAGTCCTGCCATCCCCATGTTGAGGCAGGGGCTGCCATGGCTGAGCATCATGGCTGGTCAATATGGCTGCCCGTCATGGCAGGGGACAGGGTGACGGCAGCTGCCCACATGTTCGTTTAGCTCCTCGCCCTATGTACATGGGGTGGGACGACTCAACGGCCATAGGCACATTAGTTCGGTTTCCTTCCCCAACCTGGGTTGGCTGCCTGCCTTGTCGCTCCCTGAAACACTGCAAAGTTAGATAGAGTGGAATTCATTTGAGGAAAAGGAAGGCAGTGGTGAGGTGGGGGGCAGTGTATGAATGTCAACTGCAGAGTCAAAACACCTGAACTTATCTTCCTCTATCTGGTAAGAAGTGAGAAAACAAGAATTGAAAATTTTATTTGACTATTTATTTATTATTAAAATGTATATAAGCTTCTTGGGGCAGCTAACATGTTAAAATACATAAAAATAAAATACATTAAAACAACACTAATAATCTCAAAAGTTAAAATAACCCAATACCAAAAAAAAAATAAAAAAATGCATAAGAGATATTCAGACAGAGAAGTGAATTGTGTGCAAAGTAGTAACTAGAGAACAACTATTTTGACCAGGTGTGTCACTGCACATCTTTGCAGGATCAGGCCCATGGGACTGGAGTAAGTAGGGTTGCCATACCTTCACCACACTTTACTCCACCACACTTATGAAAAATACATGGTACAGAACTGCAGCTCTGCACCATGTACTTTTCATAAGCACCCTGGATTAAAGGGGAGATATGGCAATCCTTGGAGTAAGTCACTGCAGGGGAGGGGTGCAGACCAGATAGCAAGCCAAGCTCCAGCAAGCATCTGGACCTTTAAGGGACCATGTGTTAAGAGAACCAGTAAAGGCCAGCTGCGTGAGTCCAGCTGTGCATGGCTTTGCAAGCCAGCTGAGCCTCAGCAATATAAAGCTAAACTGGGAAGACAGGGAGAGGCAACAGGGAGTAAGAGGGCTCTGCCTTAGGGGCAGTGGTTGGTCTTGTTTTGAGGGTCTAGCTGAAAGGGGCTAGGGAGCCTACCCACTGCTGGAAACTGGGTGACAAAGGAACCAGGCCAGAGGTCTCAAGGTACAGAGTTTGGCTGGTAGGGAGTGCACCAGGCCAAGGAGCCTGCATCCTGAGACGCCCATCAACTTTTCAGGAAAGCCAGCACGCAGTCTGGAGAGGGGATTGCCTGGTAAAAAGGTGAAATACTGTAGAACTCTTGGGTTGAATGATTTGTGGCTAATGCCACAAATCTGCCTAGAGCACAAACAGAAATCTGCCTAGAGCACAAACACACACTCACAAAAGTTTAAAAGGTCCAAAAGTTCAACCGACAAATGCAATAAGGAAACCTTTACATCTAGGGGGAAATAATTATTCACACTTATATGATTTGAATCCCATTGTCCATCTACTAGCTTGAAAAACATTAATTTTATGTTAGTGAGCTTCAGCTTGCAAAAACAGAGATTTAAATTAGTCATATCTGTGAAGGGTCAAAACAAATAATCCTTCTACTTCACCTTTCTGCCTACACACAAACTAAATGTTTGATTAAAAAGAGGGTCAAAATATGACTCATTCATAGCCAGTACAGTGCATTGCATCTTAAAAAGCAGGATATAAAATATGTAAATAGCAGAGTAGAATATACAAAAGCACTCTGTTGGCCAAATTCTGCATCCACTGAAGTCAATAGTAAAATTCTTAAATGGAAATAAAAGGTCAATGGTGAAAATCCCATACTCTCAGAATCCACTCCAGTCAAACACCTTCCAAATAGCTAGTATTAAATAACTATGTTGCAGTAGTGCCCAGAAGCCCTGTCAGAATTGAGGCTTTGATGTACATGGGAGTTGTACAAACACAGGGTATTTTCAGACCTTACGAGATCACGCTGAACCACAGACAATCCCCTGTGGTGGGGAATGGTCCCGTAACGTCTGTTTGATGCCCGCCAGATGTTCACCACAGTGAACCTCAGGCGGGAATCAAAATAACCACGCTTTCGAGGATGGTCCGGGGACCATGGGTAATTTCAGACATGACAGAGCGGCTTTGGTCCTGTCACGGAATCATCCTTTTGATTCCCTGCCGGAATCGAACCGTCATGGCCAGCAGACATGCCGGCCGATCCTGGTGGGGAATCGGGAGGGGGGGCTGCAAGGCGCAACGTGCGGCCGCACAGCTCCGCCCCCCCC
>QEPC01007715.1:1299904-1316460 GCA_003113815.1 Sphenodon punctatus | reverse complement strand
TCCACGCCTCTTGCAAACTTGTAGCAAGAGAATTTCCAATTTTTTGGCAGAGAAAACTAGGAACCCTGGTGATAAGGACAATATAATAGAAGGACAGTTTAACTTGTCAGAGGATAGCATCTTCCTGCTTCCAAAGTTCTTATGGTTTCATTTTAAAGATTACCTCTGAGAACCAAGTTCAACTTCAGTTTAGATCTAAAGCCTTGCAATGAATACACAGTATATCTTACGTATATTAAAAAATGTCATTGAATGGCAAATGCATCTGAAATGTCCCAGTGGAGATGAAAAGCTTATGCTGAATTTATGTTACATTAAACCCTATGAATTTGTGCTACATTAAATGGATAATATGTCCTAGATTGATAAAACAGTGTACCATAAGGTTTTAAAAAAACTCACAGGACCTCCCCCACCTCCCCAATTAATGTGTTTGTTTGAAGAGTGCAGCACTGTTTAATTTGAAATTTCCTTTTGCTGTGCCAATTACATTTTAAACTTCTTCCTGTGAAGTTTTAAAGTGCACTGTCTTATTTGACACACGAAGTACTATTAAAACAGCCCAGAGTGGGATAAAAAATGTTTTTCTTTCTTTAGTATCAAGCACCTGGCAAGTAAATGGAACGTTTCTGTAAAGCCTTAAAGGCTATTAAAGGCATTCCTCTTTTGCCCTGGGGATTCAAAACCTACTTATTTTTATTTCCCTTTTTTAACCTATGAAATTACATCACCTTTTTTCCTTTGATTTACATTTTACTGCATTTTTCCCATATTGTTCCTCAGGATTTTTAACCCACTAATAATTAAAACTGCTGTTCTGCTTGACCACTAGAAATAGTGGGAGAGGAGATGACTAATATTAAATTAGTCTTGGCACCAAGGAGGATCATGGACTATCTGCTGTAAGTCATATGACTTAGGGATAGTTTGAATTAGGGCTTTTCAAATGTGAATTGCTCTGGTTATACGGGCCTTTGATCTATCCCTCCAACGTCTGGGGGAAAAGAAAAAGGTGGGGGGAGAGAAAAAGAGGCAATCAGGGCGAGACTCAGGGCTTTAAAAAGGACCAAGTGCTCAAAATATTGTGGGTTAAGTATATGAAACTAATAACTTCATTGAAATACATTTCTAGTGTGGAGATCTAGCACCTGCCTCAAATCAGGATTTATCCACTGTGTACTGGATTGTATCAAAACTAATTAATTCTAGACCATAGCTAAGAGGACTCTTACTGTGTCTGGAGGCTGCAATGTTAATCAACACTCAGGGAGTTAATCTGGGAAACTGGAGAAAGCTGAATGTGTTGTTTCTCTCAGGGCCCTGGATCTCCTGATGTACTTCTCTTGAGCTACTGGAGCTGACCACTGTTGAGACAGGATGCTGGGCTAGATGGACTGCTGGTCTGACCCAGTATGGCACTTCTAATGTTGTCTACCTACAGCTGCTTTTGTAATAGCTGCACACGGTACTGTTTTAAAGCTCAGAGTGTAGAAAGACGCAAGAACAGTTTAAATAGGAATTCATGTTTGTATATCTCAGAACACATATTAACTATTTTGGGTAAGATGCATAACAAAGAAGTCCTAGACCCAGAGAACCTACAATCTAAATTTTAAATGTCAAGTGCTATATGATCTAATTACAGACTACAATGTAAGATGGGAACAGAATTAGGAGTTATAAGCAGTAGCATGTAAATTCACAGCTAGCACAAACATAAAGAAATATCAGAATAAGATCACTTTAGCAGAAACCTACCAGGCGACATTGTTTGTGGCTCTCATTGCACTTCCTTTACAGGGCTGGTAATTCATCATGCATCTGCATTATCTTGGTGCAGCATGCTGGATTTCCCAACTCTCAGCCTCTATCAAGTGTACTTTGCTATTACAAAACAGGCAGCAGCAAAATGCTAGCGGCCACAGATTTTCAAACACATGCATTTTCAGATGGTGAAAACATCATCTCCTTGAATCAAAACAGGAAGTGGCAGCAAGCCACTTTTTACATGTGTGTTTATTTTAAATGGTTGTATCTGAGATTAGTTATTCCAGCCTCCGCAAAAATGCACTTTTCTAAGTTGAATTACAATTTAGCAAAATAACAGCACAATCCTCCACCAGCTGCATTCCATACACTAGTTCTTAGGGTGTAAACAAACAAAACTCTAGTCCACTGGAGTCCGTGTTTGGTCCATGTAAACCCTACTCACATGTTTAGTGTGTAGACCCTAATAAACGGGCAGCCCCCTGCGTGTTTTTCTTGTGCTTTCGGGCAACCCCCACTCACATGTTTAGCGTGACAAACCTAATCCACTACACTCCGCCAACTCACCCCCTTCCCAGTATCCCATTACTGTCATGACTCCACTGCACTGAACTATGGGAAGGAGAAGCTGCTCCAACTGTCTCTTTCTTCCGGGATGTCACTCTGGAATGTGTTCTAGCCCCTGATTTCCACACCCACCCACAGAGGTTCATTGAAACCTAGGTTTATGCCTGTCAGCACCTGGCTGCTGGAAATAACCTTTTGTTATGAACAGAACACAGATTTTATTGAGTAATTTACTGAGCCTCTTTCCTTTTCCTCTGCACATTCCCTATTGATATTTGCAGGCAAGCCAGAGGCAGCCCTGAAGCTCTTCATTTTCCTACTGGCATTCATTCGCAGGCTAGCCAGGTCTGGGAATGGCAATAGGAAGCACAGAGACACAGGCGTGCTGAGGCACACTATGCACCCCCTACCCCGCCCTCAAGGGCAAGTGCTTCCAAACACCAGCTCCCAAAGCCACTTATCACTGTATCATTCTCCACTGCCGCCCCATGTGCCTCCCCCACCATCACGTGCACGTACCCCCTGTTTTCATTGCATCCGTCACACCCCATTCCCTTACCATCCAACCCTCCCAAAGTGGCATACCACCATTCTCCACTGCCCTCGATCCCCCAAACCTCCCACCGTTCCCAGAATGAGCATGGAAACTACTACTACTACTTCTTTCTTTAGTGCTACTAGGCATACATAGCACTTTACAGTCACCGATTTTGGAGACAGGTCCCTGCCCAGTGGGCTTGCAATCTATGATGGACAAAGGTGAGGGGAACACAGAGAGAGACAGACACACACACATTCCCATTCTACAGATAGGGAGGCTGAGAGAATGAGACTTGCCCCAAGGCCTCCCAGTGGCCACAATCCAAAACCCCCTTCGTGCAGGACCTGTGCGGCACAAATTATTTCCAATGGACGTGCGCGTGATTTGTGCACATGGGTTGCGCGTGGGATCGGCCCAACCAAGTTCATTGGCTAAGGTGAGATTCAAACTCTTGTCTCTCAGATCCAAGGCCAGCACCTTATCCACTACACCACACTCAGTGGCTCATTTCACACTAGAAACTAGGGTTGGGACTATCGGTATCGAATTAAGCCGATAATACCAATAATGGTTGGTATCGGATTAATCCGATAATACTGATACTGGTATCGGAATACAGGATTTTTAATGTGCTGGCTTTCCCGGATTTTTTACATCACCGCCATTTAACAACGGCCGCAATGTAAAAAAAACTGTAAAATCGGCAATGTTAAAAATCTGGTATTCCGATACCAGTAAATCTGGTATCTAGTAATCCCCATGGAGTCCCACCCCTACGGAAACCATGGATTGTGAAAAATATAACAACTTTATATAACAATATAAACTGTAATTTAATTTTATTTATTGAATTTTACTTAACTTTAATTATTTAAAAAGTGCTTGAATTTATTTGCAAAATCTGTTTGCTTTTTCTTCCACCTGCCCGTTTTGGGGGCAGTCATGCATACTCTCTGGGGGTTGGTGTGACTGGCCAAGGGACATTTTCCTCCTTCTCCTCCTGTGGATCCACCGGTGAAGATTGCAGAGAAGTGTTTGGCGGGGAGGGAAAAGTCAGGCTGCCAGTTTAGTTCACCGTCCCACAATGATATCTTTCCCTCTCCCGCCAGCCTGCCATGGTGCCTCTCCCTCTCCTGTCAGCCTCCCTCACCAGCCCACTGTCCCATCATCGTGCCTTTTCCTCTCCTTCCTGCCTCCTCACCATCATTTCTCTCCCACCAGGGTGCCTTTCCCTCCCCCGCCAACCTGCAATGGTGCCTCTCCCTCCCCCGCCAGCCCATCATCCCACCATGGTGCCTTCATTTTCATTTCAATTTAATTTTGTACCCTGCAGACTCCACCACAGGTGTCTCGTAGCGGCTTATACGTTACACCAATGAAATATAATAATATAAATACATAATCATATAAATAATACATAATAATATAAACATACATAATAATATAAACAATATATCAAATGTCAAACCCAACAGCAGTCCACTCGAAGAAAAGGGAAATATATAAACCCAACCCACTCCTGCTGCAAACCCCAATCCCCAACCCATTCCCTGCTGCCTGCTCTCAACAGGCAGCCCCATCCCTCACGCTACACCCACCTCATACCTGGGGCTGCCCTTGGGACCTCCCCCCTCCCTCTCCCAATCCCACCCATTTCACCCCAAAACTCACAGCTCCAAGAGGCTCTGCTACAAATGCACGGGTCTATAGTCCTGTCAACAGCAGCAATATTGTAAGCTGGCCCAACTGAGCCAGCTTCCAGACAGTATGGATCCAGGCCACACCCCTCCCCCATGGTAGGAGGGAGGAGCAGTCCAAAAGTGGGGGCAGTCCAGAGGTTGCAGTGGGGCCTCTAGATGCGGGGCTCTGAGGCCCCACCCCCTGAATTCATATCCACTGATTTGTGGTCTTGCCTCCACCCCCTTGAAATGGAGTGGCTGCAGCCGCTACTGCCCTGCTTACAGTCCACACCCTTAGGTGGCGCCCTTCGGCTGGTGCCCGAGGGTGCCACCCCAGGGCCTTTCTACCTGTAAAGGGAGGAGGCAGGTGTCTCTCCCTGCCCTACCAGCCCACCATCCCGTGATGGTGCTTCTCCCTCCCCTACCAGGCTGCTGTCCCACAATGCTGCTTCTCGCTCCCCCGCCACCTCACCATCCCGCCATAGTGCTGCAAACCAGGACAAACTCGAGAAATGCATGTTTGAATTTGGTATGCGTCAGAATATTCTAGGCTTTTCACCCACAACTCTGTGGTGCTGGTGGACCTGTATGCGGGCAAGGGTGCATGCAACCTAATTGATGGTATGTGGACATGTAGACGCACATTCACCCGCACAGTGGGCTCCATATGCTCTGAGACCCTGCCGTGAGTGGGGCATGTGTGTCCGGTGAGTGGTGGCCACATGACCAGTGGAGACAAATACCTAACAAACAGGTAGGTGGGCACCCACCTGGTGTGGGCTACTGTTTTGTTTGTTAATACCCTTTGTGTGGATGCAAGTTCCATTCATTTCATTGGGACTTTTATCTGAACTAAAGATAAGCACTGGCATGAAGCAGGTAAAGGATTGCATTCCAGATGTATTAATAAAATTCCTAAAATCATAAAATGATGAAATGACCCATTATAAAAGAAGCAGTTTGATCTGCGAGTAGTCAGGAACTCCTTGATTCTAAACCTGACTCTTACAGTGATTCAGCCAGTGCTCCTGAGTAAATCCCTCAGGGGGAAATTTTCAAAGTGGACTCTAATTTTTAGTGTATTATTCTATCTCAGCTTGATCGTCCAGTTTGAGACAAGTGTAGCTGGGCACTTAAAAACGGAGGTACTCAAAGTTAGCAACAACTTCAGAAAATATGACTCTCTCTTTTCCTATGGGCACAATCCCATTGACTTTAATGGTGGAGGACTGTCTTGCCAGGTTTCTGTTCTTCTGTCTACAAAATGTGAAAACATTGCCCTGGTTCACAGGTGTGTTCTGAAGATTTCTTAGTTAACATTTTAAATTTGGTGCACATTGGGCTTTGATTTGTAGATCACTTTGAACTTGTAAACTTTTATGTTCACAGAAATAAAAATCCACTGCATAACAACATCTGATGGAACCTTCTGTGTAGCTAATTGTATGCACCACACTTAAATTAAAAGTACATTGCAGGCTTACCTTCAGAAACAATAAGACAGAATTCATTTCTTTACTTGGAGCTTTCTTTTTTTCTTGACAAAAAGACCAACTAAAGCCAGCCAAGTACCAACAGTCCTTTTGTGTTATCATAAGCTGCAAAATTAGCAGTGTAATTTTCACAGCATCGTCTCTTACAGTCATTACAAGACAGAGAAATGCTGAACATAAACCAAGTCAGTGCTCACAGCCCTCACAGGAGAACACTCAGCAGAAGAGCATCAAAGAGGGCTCCCACCTAGGGAAGGCCATGCAAATGAAATACAGTCTCACAACACAGGCTGCTAGAGTTCCTGTACCTGACAAGATATTTAATATTGTTTCCTTGCTTCTCTCGCAGTAGCTCAGCTTAATGAAGGGCTGCCACGCCAAGTAGAACCAACCTCTGGCTATTTAATTCCCATTGCTTAAGTGTGATTACATATGTAACATCACAGCTTCCTTTCTTCAATGTCTACTATAATTACAGGGTCAATGAGGCCTGCTTTCTCATTATCTCTCATCACTTCATAAACGCTATCATTCTCAATTTCAGAGGGAATTTGCTTCATGAAAAAGTTCTTCTATTTTTAAACAGGGGCAAAGCCTGCCTTGGTGTTCGCCGTCTACCTCTTTCAGTTTTTATGCCACAACCATATCATAGCTGATTATCTGAGGGGGGAAACAGTTTCAGTGTGCTGCAGGGCGCACACAATATATATAGAAAGTTCATGAAAGGAGTGTGCACCATAGTCCTCCTCCAACAGCAGCCACAGAACAGCTTGCTGAGGAGAAGGATTTCTGCAGCATGGCCCGTCTGGAATCTTAGAGGGGTACTCAATAATTGTCCCATAGCCAGGGACCTGTGTTCACTACATTTTCCCCAGTGGCGGCAATGGGGAAAAAGCAGTGAATACAGGGCCCTGCAAGACAACTCAGAATTGTCTGAGTGATCAAACAACAAATCACTGTTCTGTAGCACCTCCTCTCAGATAGCAAATTGCACTTTTCTTGCTTTTAGCTTTCTGCATACATTGGAAGAATTAAGGGGATGATTAGCAGGAACACTGGAGGAAATGTTACACAAATTGGGTAGGATGCAATCTTCTCCCAGGAGAAAATTTCAGATTCTTCTTACCTGCAGCAGATCACTGCCTTACACGAGAGAGCTAGGTCCAGGAAGTACTGTCTGACTTCAAAGGAGAGAGCATACTTCAGAGTCTGGCCATCAATAATCAAGGCAATATCGTTTTCTTTGCCCAGTGTATCTCCCAGGTTTGCACAGTGCTGGGTCAACGTGGCTCTTGTTGCCTAAAATATACACACAAGGAAAAAACATTTTTTTTACTGTAACCTAACCGTTTCTGTAAATCATAATCAATATAAACTCAGGATGAATTTGAATTAACAAGGTCTAAATAAAATACCAAAGGAGGTCTGTCCTTTGCGCATATAGAGCAGGGCTGAACTGCCTCCCTTGCCATTACCATGTCATACTGTGACCTTCTGCAAACTTATTTGTAGGGCTGAAACAAGCAACTAAATTGTTGCTTGTGAGAAACCTCACCATATTGGGAAACTGGGATCGATTGGCCAATCATTTCCCAATACCAATGCAATTTCTCGATTCTCACAATACCATCAGATACTGTCCTGATTTACCTACTTTCCGCTTACTATGTACGGTTCATTTACCACTTACTGCACTGCTGAGGGTACTGTTTTACTTTTGGGTTTGTACTTATTTCTGCATTTCTGAGCCAATCACTGTGCAAATAGCCCACTCCTTAACCTCCCCACATCATCCCTTATCCTTCACTCCAGTGCCTTCAATCAGAACTGTTGTTTTATGTTTACCTTTACTTTGATCAATCTGCAACTGAATTGCAGATTAGTAAAGGAAGCTTTCGGGCCACACAGGGCCCTTCTGCACCGTAGCCAGTCAAAATGATATAAACTGAACAAATGCAGGGCAGTATATAAAGAGGCAGGAAAGACAAGTCACTTTCCAGAAAGACCATTCAAGGGCTACTGTTGAACACAGCAGGTATTACCATTTTCCAGCTTCTGTGTACGGTTGCCACCTTCGGTCACTTTTTTACCTGACATTTCCATTTTGACCTTATGGGAGTATCAGGTTAAAAATCCACCACAGGTGGCAACCCTACTGCTGTATCAAATGAGTCAGTATTTTTACTCTCCAGTCTCCCACAGGTTTTTACGGGCATAATTTTCAAAAGTGCTCAAGTTGGCCTTACTCTGTTTTCATTAAAGTTCATTGTGTTTTTAGCATTAACTTCAATGGGAGAATAGTCAGACAAGTTCTGAGTGCTCTGTAAAACCTACCGTTCTTTTCCCAGGATCAGGGCTGGTCTGAGGCATTTTACTTAGGCTAAACACTGAGCACCTTCTCCCCTTTAAAATGTTTGTGTGTTCCAATTGACAGGGAATAGGAGCCCCAGCCTGGCTTTCTACAGGTGACACAAACCTTCCTCATGTCCATCCTGTCCCAATAGATGACCAGCCCTACTGAGGACCAAAGTTCAAAGCTCTCATGCTAAATTATGGGCACATCTTGTACATGTGGAAGTGCTGTGGTTTGAAGGGGGTAGTCCTACTGATTCAATCCTGATTCAGACACTCTTAAACCATCAGACTCGTATGTCAAGGACTTTAATCAGCCTCTGCTCAACAACATGTTCACCCACTGTTAGCATAAACAAGAAACTTACTTATTTAAGTCCCATCAGATTTAATTTTGTTGCAGGGCCCTTTCTTTAACTGACCCATCCTGCTTAGGCCTAATCACTTCTCAGCTGGGAGCACGTAATAGGAAGTGGATGACTAATAGGAAAGGAAAACACCTACACAATCTGAGCCAGCTGCTCTGTTCAACGAAGTTTGCTAAGGAGAGCAGATTACTTGAGGTTGTGTCCTGACCAGGGAGAGTCCTGAGCTAAGAGGTCTTGAAGATACAAACAAAGAATGACCCTAGTTGCAAGAGAATGGGTATAAAGGAAGGCCCTATTGGGTCTTGACAGAAGGTATGAAAAACCCAAGGAAAAGAGCCATCTGTACCCTGAGATAAAGAAATTATCCTGGTGCAAATCCTGATACAAAGAAGGAGTAGAGCGCCAATAAATATGCCCCAAAGCAGATTAAAAAGTGGAACAAGTTTGTGTCTTGCTTGGAGAAACTGAGGCACAAAATGAGCACAGTTGCTAGAACTGACATGCTAATGCACACACACACTTTTGTTTCTTTTGTTTTTAAAATAAGTTTCTACTAGCTCAATGTCACAGTGTTGCAGTTCACCAAAATTGCTATTTCCACCAAATCAGTATCTTTATGTTGCCAATAAACAGAATGTTATTAAGAATTCCACAATATTTAGAATTATTTTTTTAAGCCTCAGCTCTTGGAGACATGAATTTCAGATTGCATTTTTAAAAGTGTTTACAGCACTTGTGGTGGCAACAAAAAGCTTGAAAAGGTAATGTTAATGTAACCTAATACTCAACAGCCAGAAAGCAAAGAAAAGGACATTTTAAAAAGTCTTGTTTCTTTAAGCCGTTCTCATGGTCTGAAGGGTTCTGATTCATGCTTTATCAAGATAACGAATAATAATTGTATACAAAACGTTTTGAAAATCTGGCATTACGGAATTTCTGAAATATTTTAAAGGGAAATCATATTTCCCCAATCTACATGAACTCCTGAGAGTGTCAATAATTATATGAATAAAAGTTACTCAGTCAACATAGTGTACCTAGATTATCAGAAGGCATTTGAAAAGGTTCCTCATCAAAGTCAGCATAGCCTAGCAAGCCAAGTGTTGAATTTGCACCTGGGAAACCAGAGTTCAAATCCTGTCTTACCCACAAATTCATTAGCTGACGCTGGCCAAGACACCAACTCTCAGACGGTTGTTGTGAGTGTAAACTGGTTACGGATTGTAAAGCACTTTGAACACTGAAAGTGCAATAATAATAAGCAATCAGCTTAATTACTCTGCTTGGCCAGCTGACCAGATTATCATTTTCTATAGCAAAACCCACGGTAGGATGTCTGAGAAATCTCCCCATAATCTGCTAAGGGCTGGAGTTGGGGAGGGCCTCAGACACTTATCTTGGAAACCTGCAATCAGAGACCATATTTTGGGTAGCCTTATCCACCCCTGGGCAGCCAGGCCACATGATACAGTGCATCGTGTGTCCGAGGGCACTTAGATGTTCCCATGCCTCAGGGTGGAGTGAACACTGCCTGCTAGGTGATGAGTCCTTGGAAAAATTCCAAGGACACAGTGCGGTGCAGCCTCACCTCAAATAGGGTAAGGTGGGGCAACCCGTGTGGCTGTGCCCCTTCTGCCTGTCATGCAACCAGCTCTGGGGTAGGCTGTGAGTGGTGGGCACTGGCACCTGTCATGTTTGGCCATGTTATGGCTGGAGGCAGGCTCTCAGTCCAGCTGGGCTGGTCGGGGGGAGGAGGAGCACACGCACACCCGTCCCCACCCGACAAACTGCTGATTGGTTGCCCATGCACGGGCGCTCATCTGGGCCCCTCCTCCCCCAATCAGCTGGTTGTCTGTGTGGGGAGAGGGGTGCACACACACTCCTCTGGGCTCCTCCTCCCCGATCAGCTGTTTATCAGGTGGATGGGAGGGAGGGGAGGCTGCACTTTTCCCAGGCTCCCCTCTCACCCGATCCACCCAACTGACAGCTGATCATGGAGGGGGGGGCCTGGGAAGACGGTGCACACTCTTTCCAGACTCCCTTTCCCCATCATGTCAGGAGGGAGAGGGGGAGCATGCACCCTCCTCTGGCTCCAATCCTGCACCAAGTGACTGTCTCCCTGTGCTTGCCCCGCAGTGTGGCGGTGGCCATTGCTCACCATGGGGCCACAGGGGACTGGGCCCTCAGCACTCGTGTAGCCTGCAGAGATGGGAGTGGTTCATCTGGAATGCTCCTGGCTCCATAATAGCAACAAAACTACTTTCATTCCGGGCAACAAGATCACTAAATGTTTCACTGCATGTTATGGAGTGGTTTAGAAAGGGACATGAGTGGAAAGCTGAATGCATGACCGAAAAAACTGGCATTTTCATCTGAGAGCAGGGCAGAGACGGAATAGTTCCACTCTCACCATGGTCTAGAAGGAAGTATTCCTACTTCTGTTCTCTCCATGAAATTCCCAGCTCATTTCAAAATGTTGGACAAATAATCTCACACTGTATTGCAACACAGTAAAACCAAGAATGTGCCCTTTCTGCTCATCCCAACACCATGAGGTGTAAAAACTTGGTGCCAATTTAACTGTAAACTATGTTTTACCTTATTCATGCTCTGATGGGCTTGTTTTGAATGTTTCAGAGTTCTGGTCTGCAGAAAATAGGTGTAGTTTTCCTTTATAAAATATGAATAATACTGGAGCAGGATTATATCTGTCAGAGATGAAAATACTATATTCGTGCCTCATTGTAATCCATTCATTGTTTTATGAGCTCAAATTCTCTCAGGGAAAGTCTCAAATCTACAAACTATTGTGGAGTATTTTCTATTTGCATCATTGATTTAGCAGACAGCTGTGAAAAAATCTCAACTGTAGCTGAAGTATTCCCTACTGACTACACATCTGTGGGTTCTGAAGAGCACAAATTACTTTAGTTAAGGGCAGCTCTGAGAGACAGAATTTTCCCTCCAAATTTACCACACAATATTAGTTGATGCTGTTTTGTGATCATTCTATCCAAGATGATACAAAGCAGATGGAGATTTCAACTTCAACCCCTTTGGGATGAATACTCATAGATAAGTACTTCCTATATTAGGAGATAAAATATCTGAAGGCTTGTTCACAGGGTACACTGAGTAAGCAGCACCTAAGGCCGCTTTTAGATGATCGTGGTGGCACCCGCGCTTGTTTTTCAAAACTACTGGGAGGCGGGTTTACACGTGACATCGCCACCAATTATGCGCATGTGTGGGCGACGCGCGTTCATTTCCAGCCGCGTATGTCCACCCTCGATCGGCGACCCGGTCAGCTCGCGGCTGGAAATGGATGCGCGTCGCCCACACATGTGCACAATCGGCGGCGGTGTCACATGTAAACCCGCCTCCCAGTAGTTTTGAAAAACAAGCGCGGGCGCCACCGTGATCATCTAAAAGCAGCCTTAGAGTAATGAGGAAGCATTCATATGCTGCATAAGCCCCAGGCTGCATAGCAGGAGGGGCGGGGTATAAATTTATTAAATAAATAAATATATAAATAAGCCATAGAGTGGTAACTTGACGTTAGTGGTGGAGTAAGAACCACAGGCTGGTCTGGAGGTTATTACTTCTTGAGGTTGCTTCTGAGGTTAAAGCATGTGTGAACACTTCAGATATTCAACAGTTCTCCAGGCATATAGAACTGGTATCTTCCAGTCCTTTCTGGCACATCTGAAGGATCCCCAAAGTTCTCACAATGCGCAGAATCAAAATCTGTAGAACCGCACTCTGGGATATGCTGCTGTCATACAAAGGGCCTTGCTAGTAAAAGAGTATCACATGCCTCAGAAGGCTAAATTTGTGCGTGGATGCTCCAAAATGAAGAAACTACCACAAAGGGCTACTACCCCTAGAAGTAAATGTTTATGTGATCAAGCCCAAAGACATTATCTTTGTTGTAATAATAGCAGAGTTGGGGGTTACTGGGTGTAACTCCCATTATGTGTAAACAAAGATAAGACAACAACGCTAGAAGTATAATATTAAATGTTTTATGTTAGGCTATTTTCACTTCCCGTCCCAAATTATTGTGTTTCAATACACCGTGTTAACAGCGCAACAGTTTCACCTAAGAGGTGGCTGTATTTCTGAGGTGAATGAAGTGTTCCATGGTTCTAAATTAACTGTTACCACTTGGGAAGAGATCCCAGAGTCATTGTGGATACTTCAGTGAAAACATCGGCTCAATTTGTGGCACCACCAGTCAAAAAGCAAACAACCAGTGTTAGGAACTATTAGGAAAGAGATGAAAAACAATGCAGAAAACATCATAATGCTGCTCTATGAATCCATGGTGTACCCATACCTGGCATACCGTGTGCACCTCTGGTCACATTACCTCAAAAAGAATTTAGTAAACAAACTGGTAAAGATACAGAGAAGGGCAACAAAGATGAACAAAGGCAGGGACCCATGTTCACTGTGTTTTTTCTGTGTTGCCATCAATGGGGGAAATTCAGTGAACCTTGGGTCCCTGATCAAGAATAGGGAATGTGGTTTCTATACAAGAAGAAGCCAATTCAAATTAGAGTTGTTCGCTTTAGCAAAGAGATGACTGAGGCCAGGAGAAATATGACACTGGTCTATACAAATTGGATGGTGTGGAGAAAATGAACATGGAAATGGAACTATTGTTTACCCTTTCTCATAATACTTCAATCAGGGGATATCTGCCTAATGAAATGTTAA
This sequence comes from Sphenodon punctatus, assembly GCA_003113815.1. Taxonomy (NCBI): domain Eukaryota; kingdom Metazoa; phylum Chordata; class Lepidosauria; order Sphenodontia; family Sphenodontidae; genus Sphenodon; species Sphenodon punctatus. The sequence goes on along the minus strand of QEPC01007715.1, from coordinate 1,302,971 downwards.
TCAAGTTTAACAACAAACAAAATGAAGTACTTTTTCATCAAGCCCAAACTTAACTATTGAACATGTTGTCATAAAACTTTGGAAGTCATAGTAGAAGGGGGTTCAAAAAAGAATTAGATAAATTCATAAAGAATAGATTCCCTCAGTGGTTCAAGAGATGCAACCTCATGGTCAAGGTGGTCCTAAAGCTTTGCCTGCTGGAGGTTGTGGGAGTGAATAATAGGAGGATGGATCGTTCCTTGTTTTGCACCCTTCCTCTGAAGGATCCAGTAACTGGCCCTAGCCAAAGACAGGATACTGGACTTGGTGGATCACAGACTCACTATGACAGTTCTTATGTGCATATGTATCCGTTTATTCATTTTGTAGAGGATTCTTATGCTAGATAGAATGCATGTAGTACATACATGCGTGCAGTGTGCATGCAGTACATACATACTGGCTAGCATTAAGTTTTTCTGTGGGATTCGTGAGTTCTTCAAGTTCCCAGCTATAGAAATGGGTTTCAAATGTAGATTTCTGTGATTTCCTGAGGTATTTTACAAATCCCTTTCTATGGGGAGTTTGCTTTCTAACAGCAAACCATTCTACATATAAAATGGTATATGTAAACACATTCCCACACAGTTTGCGAGGCTGCTAGCAATCCTGCAGGAGAAACATGCCTTCATTGCACTTTAAAATATTTTTATCACAAAAAGGGAATGTTGACTATTTCATAGATCTTGCCATAGTGTCTAATGTGCTTGTAATACTGTGTTTTTCTTTCAGGACTGGTCTAGGAGTAGCATGCTCTTCCCATATTGCACTTCTGAAAAGCTCAACAAAACAGACTTACTTCCAACAACAATCTAATAGGGAAAGTGCCACGTTACCATAATTAGTGAAAAACTACGCTGCCCTCCTCTTTACCTAGGCATCTCTAACAAGGTTTACAACTGAATGAATGGGGTTGTTTTTAAGGAGGGCCAAAAAGCTAAACCATCCCAACAAGTCCTATCGGTTTTCTCAAAGTGAAGTAAAGTTAATGGGTCCAAGTGATGAACATGCAATAGTGTAACAGTCTAAGAAAATCCCACATTCATTGCCGCTTATTCATTAGCCTGGATATAATTCCTCTTTATCTCAAGGCAGATCTTAGGAGATTCGCGCATACCCTGTGATCAGCCAGCCCGCTACAGATAAGGAGTCAGTCTCAAATCTAGGCAATTCCAGATCCAGGGAAATTGCAACTCTGTGTGAAATGATGGTGTGGGTCCCCTCCCCATCATACAGGGATGTATGATGGATTCACACTGATTCACCCATCAGAAAAGGGAAAATGTTACCATCTTCAATTTTTTATGTTCATGCAAACATTACATCTTCAGAGGCTGGGGCTCCCTGCTCTGGGGGCTCGTTATTATACATATGTTATTTCTAGTTTACCCATGCACCCCATGTGTTTGGGGCTACTCTTTAATTGCATGGGCCTTCCACAGGCTGCGGCTCCCTAAAATTGAAACCTGCAGGCCCATATTTTCATCTGGACAGCTGTTATCTTGGCAGGGGGCTTACCTGGACTGCCTGCTGCTGCCCTGGCTGGATCTCACAGCTGTGCCTCACTCAGGACTGTTTGATCTAGCCTCCCTCATAGAAGGGGGTGAAGGGGTGGGGTTAGCTCTCCCAGTGGGACTTCAAGCCGGGCAGGGTTTGAAAGCAAGCTTGATCAGTGCAGCTGCAGTCGCGCAGCTCTGGCGCACGGGAGTGGCACAGAGGAATGGGGATGTTGATGCGGCCGATGGAGGTTTTTATAGTGTCTGTTATTTGGGGCCGGCCCTCTGCAGAGGTGGGGATTAGATGGGGGTGGGGGGACTAGAAGTTTCAATTTTTATTCTCCCATAGGGGGGTAATAGGGGAAGAGGACAGGATTGGGGCTGGAGGAGATGGCTACTCCCTGGTATGAGGAGGGAGTGTAATCTTGGGGATGGGGAATTTATTTATTTATTTATTTTAAAAATGTATACCCCGCCCCTCTTGCCAGATGCAACCCAGGGCGGCTAACAACATCAAACGTACACAATAAAATAGCATAAAACATAATAAAACATCAATAAAAAGAAAGAATAAAAACCAACCCCCTCCCACACCAACCCACACCCCCTACCCACCCCCTCACCCTCGCCAAATGCCTGACGGAAAAGCCAGGTCTTACAACTCCTTTGAAAGGCTGGGAGGTCCAGGGCCAGATGGGCCCCCACTGGGAGAGAGTTCCAAAGGTGTGGCGCAGTCACCGAGAATGCCCTATTCCTCGTGGCCGCCTGGAAAACCCGGGGGACCTCCACTGTGGCACCCCCGGATGACCGCAGGAGCCGGTCTAGGACCCGGGAAGTGAGGCAATCTCGCAAGTAGACAGGGCCCAGACCGTGTAAAGCTTTATAGGTCAAAACCAACACTTTGAAACGAGCCCGGAAGACTATTGGCAACCAGGGCAGAGACCAGAGCACTGGTGTAATGTGCTCCCGGCGGCCCAGTCCCACTAAGGGCCAGGCCACCGCATTCTGCACCAGCTGCAGCTTCCGAGCCGTCACCATAGGTAGCCCCACACAGAGCGCGTTACAGTAGTCTTGTCGAAAGGTGATCAAAGCATGGATGATCGTGGCCAGGTCAGGAACCGAAACCAACGACTGAAGCCGCAGCACCAGATGTAACTGGCAGAAGGCACTCCTCGCCACAGCTTCCACCTGGAGATCCAGGCAGAGCTGCACGTCGAGGAGCACCCCCAGGTTCCATACCTGGGAAGTCAACAGAGGACAGATTCCATCAACCATGGGAGCTGTCACTTCCACCGACTTCCCCACTACCATCACCTCCGTCTTGTCAGGATTCAATTGCATTCGGTTAGTCGTCATCCAATTCTCCACAGCTGCCAAACACCGGGTAAGCACCGAGACAGCTGGGCCTGGGTCGGTCGAAAATGAGAGATACAGTTGGGTGTCATCTGCATACTGATGACACCTCACCCCGAACCCTCTTGTTGTGAGAGGTGCAGAATACACCCCAAAAAGGACAGCCACCCCACCCCCCC
>QEPC01007715.1:1282338-1299804 GCA_003113815.1 Sphenodon punctatus | reverse complement strand
GAAGCCATGGTTGAGCAACAAGGTAGCCTAAGGGAAAGGTTCTTTCATGCAAAAACCAGCCCGCCCTTGGAAAAGGTGATGGAGGAGGCTCTGAGTAAATATTGGGGCAGTTAAAATAAGGCCTCCTTCCTGTTTAAAGAAATCACTGGTGAATGGAATCTAGATTAGCAATGACTCCAAAGGCATGGACAATTAGAAGCACCCAATGTTTTAGCACTCCCACAACTGATCAGTGGGAATTGCCCGCCAGCACCAGACTCTCCTCATGATTCTCTTCCGTCCCCAGACTGATTAGAAATCTCCCCCTGTTTATGCCCCGATGTGTCCTTGGTTTCCACAGCCCCAGTTTGTTTACCCTTTGCCTCTTCCCTTTTGTGTAACTAGACACACTGGCACCTCTTTCCCGTCGCACCTATTGGCATTCTTGGCCCCTCCGCCTCTGTGGGCATGTTCCTTTTCTCAGACCTAAATCCACCCAGGAAATCTCTCCCATCTTCCCATCTCACCTATTGTAGTATACTTAAGCTGATCCCAAATCTTTTGTCCCAAAACTTATAACCACTCCTGGCTCCCCTTCTGAAACTGAGAAAACTTTGGAAGCAAACATGTGCAGGTCTCTCTGTGCGTGTCTGGATCTTAAGGGGTCTCCCAGACTTTGGTCTGTCCCTCCCCTGCATCCCTGAACTTCTCTGGATCCATGGGGTTGCCTGTCCCCTCTGCAACAGGCAAAGAGAGGTAGCCACTGGTCCTAGTGCCCCTTCTCCAACCTCCTTTCGCTTTTAGCCTTTTCTCTCTCTCTCTCATATTACTTTCATTTTCCCAGCCGCTGCTTGTGTTTCCCTCTGAAAACCACCAGCCAGACCAGAAACTGTGTTAGTCAATTGTGTGGTGTTTTTTTTTTTGATACCTCCCATTCCTGTTAAATAAATATTCCTTTTTATTAAGCATTTTGTCTCCCTCTTTTCCCTTTTACTATTCTTTTGGGGAGGGTACATAACCTGACTGTAGCATGCATCTGACCTCAGACTGATCCATGAGACACACGCGGACCTCTAGTCCAACCAATTTGGCTAATTCCCCTAAATTTAAGAGTCAGGTGGATATTGGGGCACCAACCCCCCAATATTCACGAGTGGGAGTGGGGTCTCCTGTTAACACTCTGATCACCTCATCGAGTGGCTGCATATAGACATTAAACAGGAGAGGGAACAAAACAGAACCCTGCAGAACCCCACATGAGAGGTCTCGGTAAGATGAAAAACAATCACCGTGCACCACCCGTTGAGTTCATCCGGTCAGGAATGAGCTGAACCATTCAAGAACAGTCTCACCCACCCCTGCGCTGTCCCACAGGTGCGTCATCAACATCTCATGGTCAACAGTATCAAATGCTGCCGAAAAATCTAACAGGATCAATAGGGTCGATCGACCCCGATCCTTCTTACGGTGGAGATCATCTACCAAAGCCACAAGTGCAGTCTCAGTGCCATAAACCAGACAGAAGCCAGACTGAAAGGGATCAAGATAACTGATGCAGTCAATATGCTCCTGGAGCTGTCGGGCAACTACCCGTTCAATAACCTTCCCTAAAAAGGGAAGGTTAGAGACAGGCTGATAGCTGGCAGGGGAGTCAACGTCAAGCAATGGTTTCTTGAGCAGAGGCCGCACCACCACCTCCTTGAGGCAGCTCGGCACTCTGCCCTCCCGAAGGGAGGCGTTGACCACCCCAGTCAGCAATGGCCCCATTGTCTCCCGGCAGCTCTTAACTAGCCAGGACAGGCATGGGTCTAATTTACAAGAGGTGGCCCGAACCGCCCCCAGAACCTCCACCACGTCAGCGGGTGTCACCAACTGAAATTGATCCCACAAAATTGGACATGACGGGGCTTCTACAACCTCTACCTCCTCTACTGTATTAAGTGTGGCATCAAGTCATGGTGAATATGAGCGATTTTATCCACAAAATAATCCACAAACATGTCACAGTGGGCAGATGATGACTCAACTCCAGAGTCGAAGGAGGCCGGACTGACCAGCCCCCGCAGAACCCGGAACAGCTCCGCTGGACAGGATTTTACGGATGCTATGAGGGTAGCAAAGAACTTCCTCTTTGCTACCCACATAGCCACGGCATAGGCTCGTAAACTAGCTCTATGCTGCAATCTGTCAGCTTCAGCACGAGAACAACACCACTGTTTCTCCAACCATCGACCAGCTTGCTTCAGCCTCCGCAGCTCCTCAGAAAACCACGGAGGTCTGCAGAGCCTCCGCCTAGGTAACGGATACCTGGGAACCGTCCGATTGATAGCCTCCATCAGCAAGATGTTCCATAGCTTAACAAGGTCATTGATGAGATGGTTGTCAAGGTCAGAGGGTAACTCCCCCAGAGCGCCTAGAAACTGAAATGGGTCCAACAGCCTCCGGGGGCGGACCATCCGAATAGGTTCCACATCCTTCCGGGGGCAGATGTGTGCTAGAAGGGAGGTCTGCAGGAGGTAATGATCCATCCATGACAAGGGCATAGCTGATATCTCCCCCATTAATGGAGCATCCGCCTCAAGGCCCAGTGCAAAACATAAGATCCAATGTATGTCCTCCAAGATGTGTGGATAGGCCAGGCCCATGGTTGCCATGGCGGCCATGAACTCATGCTCGGCTCACCCGAGAACCGCGTCTGCGTGAATGTTGATGTCCCCCAAGACTATCGTCTTTGGGGACCACAACACCACCTCCGACACAGCCTCCGCCAGAGCATGTAGGGAGGCCGCCGTACTGGTAAGTGCACGGTATACCAGCAGTACTCCCAAACTGTCCCCCGCCAAATCGAACATAAGATGGAGACCTTCAATGCCCACTATGGATCACACTGGATAACTCCTCACATACCAACCCTCTTTAAAAATCATAGCTACTCCCCCCCACCCCCATTCCTCTAACCGCGGCTGGTGCTGCATGGAATACCCGGCCAGAACAAGATCAGCCAAAATAGGCCCTGATTCATTGTCCAACCAGGTTTCCATGATACACGCGAGATCGGCGCACAGTCTAGGATTACCTCCTGGACTGTCGTTGCTTTGTTCGCCACCAACCTCACATTTAACAGCACCACCACCGGGTTGGGGATCCCCTGACCGAGTCCTACCTGCTCTACTGCTAGGGGAGAGGTGAGCTCTACTGCTAGGGTTAGGGTGGATGGTGCACTCTCCCCCAGTGTGAAGTGGTGTTGGGGAAGAGACACTAGGGAGGGAAATGGTGATCTGAGCGTGTTGGGGTATCTTTCTTGTCGATGGGGCAGAGCAGCCGGGGTAGGGAGAATCCCAGGGGGGGGGGGCATCCAGGGGGGCTTCCGCGGCCATAGGGGTCATGATGGGGTGGGGGAGATATGGTCCCTACAGGGGAGTTTTAGATTTATGAGGCAGGAGAGGCACTTGCTGCTTATTTCCCTCATGACCCCCTGGGTAGATGGTAAGGTGGTGTAGGATCAGCAGGCCTCTGGCCTGAAGCTGCTGCTGTTGAATGCAAGGTCGGTTGTTAATAAATCAACAACTATCCATGAATTAATATTGGATTCTGCAGCCGACCTTATATGCATTACAGAGATCTGGTAGGACACTGAGGACAGGGCCTCTTTTGGCTGGCCTTGTTCTCATCAGCCATGGCCAGAAGGACCGGGAGGCGGGGGGAGGCGGTGTAGCCATTATTTTAGGGATTCATGGTCTGTTAGGAGGTATCCAGTGCAGGTTCTGTCAGGCGTTGAGGGCCTCAATCTTGTGATTGATTTGGCAGGAGACACATTTATTTATTTATTCATTTATTTTATCAATTTATAAAAAATTAAACAGCTCGGGGCGGCTAACAGCTCGGGGCGGCTAACAATTTTAAAAGCATAAAAAATACAATAATATAAAATTTAAAACAATCATAATAATATAAACAATTTAAACAGGGCTAGGACAAAATAAAACAATAAATAAGGGTAGGTCAGAGATAAAAACTCTAACCCACCCTCCCCAAAGGCCTGGGCGAAAAGCCAGGTTTTACAAACTTGCCAGAATGTTAAAAGGCACCTACCTGTACAGTTTCATCCCTACACGCTCTGACGGAGATGGTGTTCGGTGTGGTGTTGCAGTCCCTTGGAGGACTTCAACGTTCATACTAACGCCATGCTCAGAGGAACAGAGCATGAGTTCATGGCCACCATGGCAACCATGGACCTGTCCCCAATGGTCAGCGGCAAGATACATGATGGAGGACATACCCTCGAACTGATTTTCTGCACTGGCCTTGAGGCGGGGGATCCATTAGTGGGGGAGGTGTCAGCGGTCCCTGTGTCATGGACAGATCATTACCTTGTACAGGCCTGTCTCCCGGCACATGTCTTCCCCCGGAGGGGTGTGGAACCGGTTTGATTGGCCCACCCCCGGAAATTGATGGAACCAGAGAGGTTCCAGACTGCTCTGGGGGAGTTACCCGCTGATCTTGCCAACCAGACACTTGATGGCCTTGTTGAGTTTTGGAATACTTTGCTGACTGGGGCCATTGATCAGACGGCTCCAAAGCATCCGCTCCCTTGGGTCTGACATCGCAGAGACCCGTGGTTCACTGAGGCACTGCAGTTGTTGAAGCATGAAGGGTGATGGTTGGAGAGACTGAAGCAACCGATTGCATCATAGGACTAGTTTACGAGTCTATGCAGTACCTGTGTGGGCAGCAAAGAAGGATTTCTTTTCTGCCCTCAGTGCGTCAGCTAAATTTCGTCCAGCGGAACTTTTCCGGTTGGTGAAGGGGCTGGTCGGTCCGGCCTCCTTCTGCCTGGACCTGGAATTTTCCAGTGACTGCTGTGACACATTTGTTGATTATTTTGCTGATAAAATAGCTTGGATTCACCACGATTTTGATGCCGTACTTATTACAATGGGGAAGCCAGAGGTTGTGGAAGCCCCACCTTGTCCAATTTCTTGGGATCAATTTCAGCAGATTTCGCTCGCTGATGCGAAAGATGCTCTTGGGGCGGTTAGAGCCACCTTTTGTGAATTAAATCTATGCCCGTCCTGACTGGTTAAAGCCTGCTGGGAGACACTGGAGCCGTTGCTGGCTGAGGTGGTCAATGCCTCCTTTTGGGAGGGCAGGGTGCCAGGCTGCCTCAAGAAGGTGGTGGTTCGACCCCTGCTCAAAAAGCCATCTTTGGACATTGACACCCTTGCCAGTTATCGGCCTGTCTCTAACATTCCCTTCTTAGGGAAGGTTATTTAACAGGTAGTGACTCGGCAGCTTCAGGAGCATTTAGACCGACTCAGATTTTTTGATCTCTCGCAGTCCAGCTTTCGTCCGGGCTATGGCACTGAGACTGCGTTGGTGGCTCTGGTCAACGACCTTCACCGGGAGTTAGACCAGGGCTATTCGACCCTGTTGATTTTGTTAGATCTATCAGCTGCTTTTGATACCGTTGACCACGAATTGTTGGTGATGCATCTGTGGGACCAAGCAGGAATTAGCGGGACTGTTCTTGAATGATTCCATTCATTCCTCTCAGGGAGAACCTAACGGGTGGTGCTTGGGGAACATTTTTCATCTCCCCAGGACCTGTCATGTGGAGTCCCACAGGGTTCTATTCTTTCCCCTCTCCTGTTCAATGTGTATATGCAGCTGTTGGGCGAGATTGTCCGCAGTACTGGAGTTTGGTGCCATCAATATGCTGATGACACCCAACTCTATCTCTCCTTTTCATCGGACCCAGGCCCTGCAGTCTCGGTGCTGACATGATGTCTGGCGGCTGTGGGAGACTGGATGAGGGCAAGTCGACTGAGGCTGAATCCTGATAAGATGGAGGTGATGTTAGTGGGGAAGGCAATGGATGTGGTGTCTTCCCCCTGTTGGTACCTCAGGTCAAGAGTCTGGGAGTGCTCCTCGACTTGCAGCTCCACCTACATGCCCAGGTTGGGGCTGTGGCAAGGAGCGCTTTTCGCCAATTACATCTAGTGCATTGGCTTCGGCCATATATCTCAGACTCTGATCTGGCCACTATCATTCATGCTTTCATTACCTCAAGATTGGACTATTGTAACGCGCTCTACGTGGGGCTGCCCATAGTGATGGTTCGGAGACTACAGCTGGTGCAGAATGCGGCGGCCGGCCTCCTTATGGGGACAGGTTTCCGGGAGCACATTACACTCTGTTCTGTTCTCTGCACTGGCTGCCTATAGTCTTCTGGGCCCGATTCAAGGTGCTGGTTCTTACCTATAAAGCCCTACACAGCTTGGGCCCTACCTATCTGCAGGACCACCTCACTCCCTGTGCCCTTGACCGGCCCCTGCGGTCATCCGGGAACGCCCTTCTTGAAGTCCCCCAAGTATTTAGGGAGGCTACTATGGAGAGGGCGTTCTCGGTGGCCGCTCCACAGCTGTGGAATTCCCTCCCAGTGGAGGCCCGGGTGGCCACGGATCTTCCTTTGTTTCGGCGACAATGTAAGACCTGGCTGTTCCACCAGGACTTTGGCAAGGGGGATGGTGGGTTGTTTATGGGGAGTGGGGTGTTGTTTATTTATGTGTGAGATTTTAATTATGGGGGAGTGATGCTCCTCTTTTCTTTACTGTTTTATTTTGTTGTTTTTGTTGTCTGCAGGGCACTATGTGAATTTTATATATGTTCTTATTCTTGTAAGCCGCCCCGGGCTGCCTCTGGCAGGAGAGGCGGGGTAATAAGTTTGATAGATAAATAAATGAATATTTTGCACTAGCACCTCTCACACTCATGTTGTCATTTTAAGTTTATTAATGGACCCTATGTATTAGCAGCTCCTGCAAGACCATCTCCCCCTCCCTGCATACCCCAACACTTGGGCCTTGTGTGCTTGCACAGCTTACACTTGTCTATCAGTAACAGTAAGAATTTCAACTCAAGCTACTTCCTTTCACAAACCTCAAATGCATCTGTTGTTAGACAGAACAAAACAGCCTTGCTGTTCATGGTGTCTTAAAACTGGCAGAAGAAAATACGCCATGGTTTCAAGTCATACACTTTTACCAACTGATTTTCAAAAATACTGAGCTTAATATGAGCTTCCTTGAAAAAGACAGCAATGATGGTTTGCATTGATGGTTCCCTGAAAATTTAGATGACTATAGGGTGTTTTCAAATGTGCCAGTGGGCCAGTTTAACACACTTTAGCATGATTTTAAAAGGGGGCTGCCGTCACGTTGAAATGAGTCTGCCAGATGTTTCCCCAGGCTGTGACTTGGGGAGATCATCTTGCCTGACTGGAAGTAAAGAAGGCTTTCACATTTGAAAGCCTGCTTTTCTCACCAGAGTCAGGAGCGTCGCTGGGTCCTGGTGCCATGGGTGCCCGTCAGGTCAGTTCGAGGGTCTGGCCAAATCCCAACCACACTGCCAGTCCAACACCAGTCCGGGTAAGTCCATAGTGGTGCTCAGGCGCTGTCATGTTAGTTTTCACCCAGAGTTGCCAAGTAAACTATGGCCCTTCAAGTCCCTTACACAGATGCTATAATGGACAGTAAATTAAATAAAATCTGCTTAATACTTAGGTGTACTTGGATAATTTGTTAGTCCAGCCAATACTCACTTCATTTATTTTTTTGGTTACATACAAAAGGGTTTTCAAAGTCATATTCAGTTTAAGTGCACGGCTATATGGTGTACACTGACAAGTATGCATGAGTGAGTCTTGAAAGCACTGTGAAGCATGGCATGTCGGAGGCCAAAAAAGATTGGGGCCCTTTGGTTTGCATATATTTATATTTATTTATTGAATTTTTTTGCTGCCCTTCCCACAAGGCTCAGTGCAGCTCACAATCCACGCACAAAAAACCCAACAGTTAAAAACTTCCAAATTCATATAATAAAAACACCCTCCCCTGAAACCTCCATCCTTCCCCTACAACCTCAGCCAGAAACCCAACCAAACCCCACCCGTCCCTGCCTGCCAAATGCCTTTCCAAATAAAAAAAGGTTTGCACCACCTCCGGAAGACAGCCAGCCTTGGGCTCAAGCAAACCTCCTGGGGAAGGGAGTTCCGCAACATGTACATAGTAATAGGTAATAATACATTGATATTTCTCCTATCTTATGGTTATTGTTTACAGCAGGTAGAGCAAATAAGATATATGTAAAGAAAGAGTTAAATATATCAAAGTCAGAAGTTCTTGAACATTAGAACAGTATGTTGAGCCAATGCAAGCCGACTGCTTAGTTGGTTCCAAACTGCTAGTCATTAAGCTAATAATTTATACCAATGAAAACAGCCTAATGGTGTACCACAAAGATGTAAACTTTCCTAAAACAGCGAGCTATGAATCTCCTGTTAGAAATGTCATGAATGCTTTAGAGACGGTACCAGACTGCCTCCAAGGTGGACCATCCAGAAACAGAGACATCTGTCTCAAATGACTTCTGAATCTCGATTTACAGCAGCCTGAGCCCTTATAAAACTGCAGTTAGTAGTGGCAGTATTAGTACATTTATATTTCCTTTTTGGCCTTGGCATTCCATGGTGGAAGGGCAAAATACTCCCTTGTAGGATAACATTGAGACAGTGGAATACATGGTTCTCTGGCTGTTTAGCTCTAGCGCTATCCGACAGCACTGCCACTACACTCCCAGAGGACTGCAGTCGTGAGTAAATTTAGCCTCATGTGTGGAAAGTTGTTAAAACAGAGGGGTGGAGTCAGAATGTCTGAGACTGCATACAATTTATGGGTGAGAGTCTGACATTCTCATTTATACTGAAGGAGTTTGTATATTATCTACAAGCAGTCCCTGAAATAAATGTGCCTATCTGTAAAATAAGAGAATGTAAAGGAGGACAGAAGCAGGAAAGTAAAAGGTGTAACCTAGACTCCAGGCTGGATAAGCTACCCGTCAGCATAATTCAGAGGGGGAGGGCAGGGGAGTGTCAGGGAAACAAAGACTCCACCCCCTTCCATTCTACCCTTTTGCACAGAAAAGGAAAGCAACCCTGGGGAAGGGCCAGATTTATTTCCCTTCAGACCCCTATGAAGCAGCATATGCAACCCAATGATGCCACCCTGCAATGCTATGTGCTATTACACCCCTGTGATGAAAAATAAGGGGAATAAGAATGTAAGAACCTGGGCTTGAACTGGCACTTTGGGACTCTGAGTACAGTGGCTGGCACCTCCATGCCACCAAACCTCTGGCCAGGGCCCAGGACTGGCGTCAATGGCCTTCTTCCCATGCTGGTCAAGCCACACCCTCCCTCAGCCTTGTGTCACACCCCCAGCTTCCTGGTTGGCTGCTGGTCTGTCTATAAGGCCAGCCTGTAGACACAGGAGGCTGGGTGGATCATCAGTCAAATTCCTGTTTCCCAGTTTGCCTTTTGTTGGTTTCTGCCCTCTTGTTTCCATGCACTTGGATTGGCTCTGCATTCCCCACTCCTGGACTGAGTGTGTGCTTTGGGTCCGCTGGAACCCAGTCCTTTTGACCCTACCTCCTGGAACCCAGCCCTTCAGATCCTGTTTGGGAGTCTGGATGCCCCTCTGTTCTTGGTCACGGAGAGTACAGCTCAGTCTGCTGAGATGGGGGGCCTATGTGACTGCCCAGTGAGCCTGCTCTGCCCTGTCTGAGTCCTGTCTGCCTGTTCCATCCATTGGGGCTCCCTGCATCTGCCTCATTTCGGCCATCCACTCCTCCATCTGCTTCATTCTGCCTCGCCTTGTCCACGCCTGCCCCCATGGTCTATGCTTTGATCCTCTCCATGACCCTTCGACCCAGCACCCTGATCATGCACCATATTGTACCGCCTGGATCCAAATCCTACACCAACTCTCTAGACCCCAATCCTGCACCAGCTTACCTAGTACCAACTCTCTGTGCCCCAGCCCCGTAAAAAGGATCACAATGCACTCGTAAAATAGGTCTCTGGGAGAGTTGAACTCATCATGAAGGCACACTCCCATGAAATGGGGCTGATGTGGGGTAAACAACTTCCCAGGTAAGTTTATCCCTAGGTAATAATAATAAGCTTATTTGTTGTTGGCCACATGGCCTTTACAACAGCACAAACCAGCATAAAAAACCAAGATCCAACAAAATCAGAGCTCAGAAAATTAAAACATTGAACATCCAACATCGGAATACATGAACAAGGTAATTAAGAACCAAATAATAATACCGGGCTCTCCAGCTTTCTTTTATATGAAATCAAGTAGATGGCCTCAACTAACCTCACTAACACCCTCAGGGATGTGGGACCAAATTAGAGGATGCTTTCTCCGAATCCCTAAGTAAGTGGTATGAAGGTCAATTACCATTTTGTGTAGGGTTAAACTGAATTATCCCAAAGGAAGTGTCTGTGGTAATATGCAGTAATTTACACTCTAGTGAAAGCTATTGAACTCTAATGCTTTGAAAACAGATGAGTGAGAGAGGATATGATAAAAGTTCATATTCCACAAATAAAAAAAAAAAGGTAGCAAAAGGACCAAACATCTGCCTGTGTGGCTAAATGGCGAGGTGAAGGAGGCTATTAGAGACAAAAAGGTGTCCTTTAAAAATAGAAACCTAGGGTATTTTCAGACGTTACAAGATCACGGTCAACCACAGTGAATCCCTTGTGGTGGCCGTGATTCCCGTAACGTCTGATGTGCGTTCCACCAGATGTTCACCCCAGTGAACCTTCGGCTGGAAACACACCGACCACGATTCTGGACCTCCGGCCGCCCGGAGGTCAAGAATCGTGGTGGGATCAGGCCCCAACCGTGGTTGGGTTGGCCATGATCCGGAAAGGGCCGAAGGTAACATCTGTTACCTTCAGCCCTGCTGGATTGTGGTCCCGACCACGGGACGGGATCGGGCACATTGGCCGCTGCGCCCGCCCGTCTCCCGGAAGGCGGAAGGCCGGGGGAGCATGGGGCTGTGTGGTCGCACATCACGTCACGCCGCGCAGCCCCGCCCCCGCCCCGATCCCCCTCCAGAATCAAGCCGGCACGTCTAAAGGACGGCTGGCCTGATTCTTGACCGGGATCCGAAACGGATCCCTGTCCGTGGTTCAGTGTGGCAGGCCTTCAGGCCCGTCATGTCTGAAATTACCCCTTGTCCCAATGAAGAAAATAAGAGCATAAGCATCCCGACCACGTATTGGCCGCCCCCTCATGCCCACGGCATCTCGGGGTGGCTCACAACTAATTAGATGTAAAACATTAATAAGGCAGGCCTAGAGGAAATGTGAAGAGCAACTTACTAAAGATGCAAGAACTAATAAACTTTTCCAAGTACATCAGAAGCAATAAGCCTGCTAGAGAGTCAATTGGACCATTAGATAACTAGGGGGTGAAAAGGGCGCTCAGAGAGGATAAGGACATTGCAGAGAAGCTAAATGAATTCTTTGTTTCAGTCTTCCCTGCAGAGATAGTTAGGGAAATACCCATGCCAGAACTGTTTTTTGTACGTAATGAATCAGAAGAACCGTCACTGAATTTTATTACCGATTTATTGTACCTGTTGCATTATCGATTTTAAGCTGTCCTAAGCCATAGTGGGAAGGGCGGCATATAAATTTAAATAAATAAATAAATAATCAATCAATGTGACTATGGAAGTGGTTCTAGAGCAAATTGACAAGCTAAAGAGTAACAAATTACCAGGACCAGATGGTATTCACTCCAGAGTTCTGAAGGAACTCAAGTATGAAATTACAGACCTATTATTGGTCATTTGTAACCTATTGCTAAAATCTGCCACTGAACCCAAAGACTGGTGGGTAGCGAAGTTAATACCAATATTTAAAAAGGGCTTCAGAGGTGATCCTGGAAACTAGACTGGTCAGCCTGACGTCAGTGGCAGGCGAAATGGTAGAAAATAATGGTTATGAAAAACAGAATTACTGGGCATATTGATAAACACAGCATAATGGGGAAGAGTCAACATGGATTTAAAATGCCTCACTAATCTATTGGAATTTTTTGAGGGTGTGAACAAGCATGTGGATAAGGGGTGGGGGCGCCCGTGTGAAAGCAGCAGGGGATGGGCGGGGGTACATGTGCGGCTGCGCACTCCTGTGTTACACCCACCACCCACGCATGGAGGAATGGGTTCCAATGCCCGATGTTCCATGGGTTCCCATGGGCGCACACCCACTGCGGCCGCACACCCATCCCCCCACCCACTGTGTCCATTTACAAATGGGCATAATGTGGAAAAGTGCAAAGTTATGCACATAGGGAAAAATAATCAAAACTGTATGTACACAATGTTGGGTTCTAAATTAGGGGTTACCACTCAGGAAAAAGGATCTTGGAGTCATTGTGGACAATACATTGAAATCCTAAGTTCAATGTGTGACAGCAGCCAAAAACAAACAAACAGGGTGTTACGAATTATTTGGAAAGAGATAGAGAATAAAACTGAAATTATCATACTGCCTCTATATAAATCTATGATGTCACCAGGGCCGGACTTAGGAATTTTGCACCCCTAGGCCCTTCTCAGGCTCCTGCCCCCAAGTCAAGCCCTGCCACAAGCCCCTCTGCAAGCCAAGCCCCACACCCATGCTGCGTGTTCATGGGTGGGGGAGCCCCATGTGAATGACGCAACGCAAGCACCCGCAGTGAATGGGGGTGCATGCGTGTGCCTGCCTAATGCATCCCCACTCACCCCCCCACTCGTCCTCATGCACGGCGCAACCGGAGAAAAGTGCGGTTGCTCCATGGATGCGGATGAGTGGGAAGTGATTGGGGATGCATGTGTCGACGTGTGCACACCCCGCCCACGCACTGGCACATCCACGGACCCCCCCACCCGGCGGAGCCATGTAAAAAGGGCCTGTGAGGAGCCACTCAAAGAAGAACAGAAGGTTGTTGCCTTGCAAATAAGGTTCTTCAAGATGGCTCCTACATTCTCACAACCACCACCCTTCCAGCCTCGCATAGAATTTTTTTCTTATATTCCTAGAAAGGGTTAGAAGGAACTGTCATTCTGAAGAGGAGAGTGCTTTTTATACTAGAGGAGCCTGAGACCAGCACGTGGTCTATTTGAATAGTGTGAGCATGCACAACTCAGTTGTGAGAAAGTTAGGCATCATCTCAAAGAACCTTCTTTACAAGGCAATAACCTTCTGACCACTACATGGGGAGGAGTTGTTTGTAAACAAACAGCTTAAGATCGGTGTCCCACTGTTGCTGCTGCACTACTAGCAGGCAGCGAGAAGGCAGAGGCAGGTGAGGGATGGGGACCCAGGCAGCAGGGTTCGGCTGTGGGCTCCAGCCACGCAGGGAGAAAAAAAAAACAGAGTGGGTGTGGTGCCGGCAATTGCCGCCCCCTCCCCGAAAATGCCGCCCAAGGCCAGGGTCCTGGCCTGGGTGTGACCACACCTTGAATACTGTGTACAGTTCTGGTGGCCCCATCTCAAAAAAAGCATAGTAGGACTAGAAAAGGTACAGAGAAGGGCAACAAAAGTGATAAAATGTATGGAACGGCTCCCGTACCAAGAGATAGGAGAGGGCTCTTCAGCTTGGAGAAGAGATGACAGAGGGGACATGACAGAAGTTTATAAAATCATGAGTGGTATGAAACAAGTAAATAGGGAATGGTTATTTACTCTTTCAAATTGTAGTACAACTAGGGGACACTCCATGAAACTAACTGGTGGTAGATTTTTTTAAAAGTAGTATTTTTTTTCACTTAATGCACAATTAACTTGTGGAATCTGTTGCCAGAGGATGTGGTCAAGGCCAGTAGTATACCTGGGTTTAAAAAAGAATTGGATAAGTTCTTAGAGAGTAGGTTCACTAATGGCTAATAGCCAAATAAGTATTTTATTTTATTTACAAATTTCTAACCCACCCATCCTGCCACAGGCAGCTCTGGGTGGCGCACAACATCAAATATTAAAAAACATTAAAACAACTTTAAAACAACAACAAAGGGAGGAGTAAAAATCCCAAACCACACACCACCCTAATCCATTCCCCCCACCCTACCCATCCTCCCCTCCCCCCAAAACCCAGGCGGAAGGCACTCCTTGACACAGCCTCTACCTGAGCATCCAAGTGAAGTTGCGAGACAAGGAACACCCCCAGACTCCGTACCTGGGGAACCAGTGGAGGGCAGACCCCATCAATGATGGGGGCTGTCACCCCTGCTACCTTACCCACCAACATCACCTCCGTCTTGTCGGGATTCAGCTTCAGTCAGTTTGCCCTCATCCAATCCCCCACAGCTTCAAGGCACCCGTTAAGCACCAAGACTACTGGGCCTGGGTCTGATGAAAAAGAGAGGTAGAGCTGGGTGTCATCAGCATATTGATGACACCGCACGCCAAACCTCCTGACCACCTCACCAAGAGGCTGCATATACATGTTGAACAGGAGAGGGGACAAAACAGAACCCTGTGGTACTCCATACAAAAGGTCTCGGTGTGATGAAAAATAATCACCGAGTACCACTCGCTGAGTTCTTCCGGCCAGGAAGGAGCGGAACCAATCAAGAACAGTACCGTCCACCCCTGCACGGTTCCGCAGGCACATCACCAACATCTCATGATCAACGGTATCAAATGCCGCCTACAGATCTAATAGAATCAACAGGGCTGAATGGCCCTGGTCTAATTCTCGGCAAAGATCGTCAACCAATGCCACAAGCGTGGTCTCGGTGCCATATCCTGGGTGAAACCCCGACTGCGAGGGATCGAGAAAACCAACACAATCCAGATGCTCCTGCAACTGCCGGGCTATCACCCGCTCAATAACCTTCCCTAAAAAGGGAAGGTTAGGGACCGGCCGATAACTGGCAAGGGAGTCAACGTCAAGCTATGGTTTCTTGAGCAGCGGTCGCACTACCGCCTCTTTAAGGCAGCCCGGCACCCTGCCCTCCCTAAGGGAGGCATTGACCACCCCCAGCAACAACAGCCCCATTGTCTCCCGGCAGGCCTTAACCAGCCATGAACGGGCAAGGGTCCAGTTCACAACAGGTGGCCCTGACAGTCCCAAGAACAACCTCCGCATCAGCAGGGGTCGCCAACTGAAACTGATCCCACAAACAAGGACAAGGCGGGGCCTCCATAACCTCCAATTGCCCTACTGCAGAGAACGCAGTGTCAAAACCATGGTGAATCCGAGTGATTTTATCCGCAAAATAATCCACAAACAAATCACAGCGGGCACTAGTTGACTCCACTCCAAGGTGGAGGGAGGCCGGACTGACCAGCCCCCACACCAGCTGGAACAGTTCTGCTGGACGGGATTTAGCAGATGCTATAAGGGCAGCAAAGAACTCTTTCTTTGCTGTTCGCATAGCAACGGCATAGGCTTGTAAACTCGCTCTGTGCCGCAACCTGTCAGTTTCAGCACATGAACGAAGCCACCATTGCTCCAACTGCCTTCCCTCCTGCTTCAGCACCCGCAGCCCCTCTGAAAACAAGGAGGCCTGCAGTGCTGCCACCTGGGAAGCAGACGCCTTGGAGCTATCCGATCAATGGCCCCCGCCAGCAAGACGTTCCACAGCTTGACGAGGCCATCAATGAGACAGCCGTCCAGATCAGTGGGTATATCCCCCAAAGCCTCCTGGAACCGCTCCGGTTTCATAAGTCTACGGGGGTGGACCATTCGAATAGGTTCCACGCCACTCTCGGGGCAAACGTGCGCCAGGAAAGGGGGCTGCAGGAGGTAATGGTCCATCCATGACAAGGGTACAGCTGATACCTCCCCCACCAACGGACCCCCCACCTCAAGGCCCATGCAAAACACAAGGTCTAAGGTATGTTCCCTCTGGTGTGTCAGGCCGCTGACCCTGTAAGACAGGCCCAGGGTTGCCATGGTGGCCATGAACTCCCGCTCCGCACCCCCAACGCCGATGTAGATGTTGAAGTCCCCCAAGACTATCGTCTTCAGGGATCGCAACACCACGCCCGACACCAGATCCACTAGAGCATGCAGGGAGCCCGCCATACAGGTGAATGCACGGTATACAAGCAGCACTCCCCAAACTGTCCGCTGCCACATCAGACACCAGATGGACACCCTCAACCCACATTATGAATTGCACCGGATACCTCCAAACAGTCCAACCCTCCCTAAAAATCGCCCCCATACATCATCCTCCCTACATCGCCCCCCCCCCATCCCTCTGACCGAGATTGATGCTGCACAGAATACCCGGCTGGAACAAGGTCAGTCAAAATAGGCCCCGACTCCATGTCCAGCCAGGCTTCGTGATGCACACGAGGTTGGCTGCATGGTCCAGGATCAATTCCTGGATCGTTGTTGCTTTCTTTGCTACCAACCTCGCATTCACCAGCATCAACAGATGGTCAGGGGCCCTCTGATCCAGAACCACCTGCCCCATTGCTAGAGGGGTGGTGCGAGGAACAGATATTAAGCACCTGTCCCACTGCCCAGTTCGAGCATACCCCCCATACGGACCATACCTCCCACGTCCCATCACGACCCCAATGGCTGTGTCCCCTCCCCCCTGGCCCCAGCCCCGGATCCCCTCTGGCTGTCACACCCCAATCGAGGGGAGGATTCCCACCCACCCAACCATTCCCAAATTGAACCCTCATCCCCTCCCTAATCCAAATCCCATCTATATTTCCCATCCCCTTATCACCCCACTATAAAATAAAGAAATAAAGAAACCCCCCACCAATCACCTCCCACACTTCCCCCCGTTTAAACAAATATCCCCCAATACAAACCCTTCCCACAATTCACTCCCGACAAACAGAACCCAGGACTGTGACACTGACGAAACTCCAGGAAATGCAAAGAGATAAAAAGAATGTGTATTTGGGAACCCTCGTCAGACAGAACCCTATGGGAATGCAAATGGATCTTCCAGGTTGCCTTCCGTGTACATGACAGGCCATAGGTTTGGCCAAGGCGGGGACGAGAAACAAAGGACTCAGAATTGTTATTTAAGGAGGCCATTAAGCCATCTTCAGAATCGCTTTCTCGCTTGGCCAGAGCCATCTTGAGCAACTGCATCTGCATCCTGCATCTTGCCAGCAAGCAAGGCTGGAAGGCATGGACTGAGAGGCATGATTTTGCTTTCTACCAACTAACAAATCAGTGCCCAGTCATTCTACATCTATGACTGAGGAACCAGAACTTATGGACTTTGTAGGGTAAGATGCTTATTTAGGAACCCAACCAGTATAAATTAGGAATGCATTATATTTACCTTTGATTTCTAGTACCACTCTGTATCAATTATCTTGCTTATGTAAATCAATAAACTGGCTTCTTATCTTTATGAAGAAGTGTCTGTGTCTAACATTGGAACACAAGTGAGCAACAAGGGCTTTCAAGCTCTTGTGAACCCAGAGATTAAAGAGCCTGTAAATGGGAAGAATCGGGCCCTTGGGTGACAAAGGAGTTGTCCCTGCTGCAGGACTGAATCAGCCAGAGAGAAAACTGATTCAAGTGGGCTGTGAGCGAGGGAAACTGAATCACTCAAACCCAGTAAAGTGGGGGTTCGGACCTCCAACCCGTGACA
>QEPC01007715.1:1229534-1282318 GCA_003113815.1 Sphenodon punctatus | reverse complement strand
AGGGGAGGATTCCCACCCACCCACCCATTCCCAAATTGAACCCTCATCCCCTCCCTAAGGAACCCCTACTGGGGCCAACGTCCCACCCCCGGAAGCCACAGGGAAGATGGTAATCCCGCCCCCTCTCCCTCTCCAACCGAGAGGGGGGGAGGGAGTCCCTGCAGCCTGGCTCCTAGCCCCAACAACAGGCAAGCGAGCGGAGCTGTGGAAAATGTTGGGGGGGGAGGCGAGCCCAACTGGCTCCCAGCCCTCTCTCATGTGATAGCTGCAGCAGTGTCGATAGGCACGCCGCTGAAAAACCCCTGGTGGGGCTGGCACCCCGCCCCCAGAAGCCACAGGGAAGATGGTGGTCCCGCCCCCTCTCTCTCTGCCACCGGGAGGGGGGTGGAGTCCCTGCAGCCTGGTTCCCAGCCCTGACAACGGGTGAGCGAGCGGAACCGTGGACAATGCTGCGGAGGGTGGGGGAGGGGAGGCGAGCCCAACTGGCTCCCAGCCTCCTCCAATGTAACAGGCGCTCCCTGGATTCCACAAACAGAGTGGCCACCTCCACCGCCTCCGCCCGCTAACACCCTGCCAACGGCTCTTCGCCCTTTGGCGGCGCCCACTGGCCGCCGCCCAGAGGACGCCACCCTCAGGGCAGCTCCCTCTTTATGGTATTACCTGCAGGGGGAGGAGAAGCAGAGTCCCACAGCTGCAGGGGATCCCTCACGGCAGCTTTTGCAGCCCAGCCAAGCCCAGCTCTCCCCAGGATCCCTGCCCAAGCTCCTCCAGCAATCCCTCAGGGCAGCTCCCTCTTTATGGTGTTACCTGTGGGGGATGTAACCCCTTACTGTTGGGAGGTGGGAGTGAACAACATGGAATGGGTCACCTCATTGTGACCTGTTGGGTACTTCTCCCAAAAGACCAAGACTGGCCACTGTCAGAGACAGGCTGACCTTGATGGACTATTGGTCTGACCCAGTACGGCACTATTCACGTTCTTATGTTCATAAAATCATGAGTGGTATGGAATTAATAAATAGGGAGTTATTTACCCTCTCAAACAGTACTAGAACTAGGGGATGCTCCATGAAACTAATTGGCAGCAGATTTAAAACATATAAAAGAAAGTTGTTGGTATTTTTAACTCAGTGCACAATTGAAATGTGGAACTATTGCCATAGGATGTGGTCCCGGCTAGTAGCATAGTTGGGTTTTTAAAGGATTGAATAGGTTCTTGGGAGTATAGGCCCATTCATGACTGGGGGATGGAACCTCTGAGTGTTGGGAGCTGGAAGTGAACGGCAGAGAAACGATTCCATCATGACCTGTTGGGCACTTTCCCGAAGTGACCGAGAATGGCCGGATGCTGGGTTCCGTGGACCACTGGTCTAACCCAGTATGGCATTTCTTATGTTCCATGTGGTCACTCCTATCCAATAAAAGGGTTAATTAACCCATGTGTGGGAGCAGACACATGAAATGGCTTAAACCCCAGTATATTACCTGAGGGTAGGCTTGCTCAGAGGCGGCTTACCCCAGGGTAAGCGCTATTTCTTGTGAACATGTTCTAAATTAACAACAAGAATTTGGGGGAAAGGATAGTGAGTTGGTTCGGAAGTTAAAAGCCGGTGAAATGTGCAAGCAGATAGCAAGGTTATCTCACTGCATAGCAGTGTAGGGAAGAGCAACGATTGCACAGATGTAGGTTGAGAAAGAGGAAGCCAATGAGCTTGTCCAGGCAGAAACTGGGGAAGAGCAACCAGCACTGCTGAAGAAAGCAGGAGGGAGAGCTGGACAGGAGAAGCCAGCCATGTGGAGTACTGCCTGTTTCAGAGAAACTGCACTGGCACTCCAGTCAGGGGGGAACAGCTGTTAAAGGGTAGGCAAGGAGAGAGATGTTGATTTGTATAATCCTAAAGTCCTAGCACTCCAGAGAGCTTACATGGTGAATTGGAATGAAAGAGGTAAATACCAAATTGGGACCAAACCTGGGGCTAATTGTGTTTAATTCGAATGTACTGCACTACCCATACTGCACAAGGTAATTGCTAGCACAAGGAGACAGACCAGCTGGTTAAAGTTTTACTTTGTACAGATATGGATTACTGTGTTCTATGCCTTCTTCATTGCTAGTGCTGAACAAACAACTTCCCCCATTAAACCAGAAGGAATTAGCAGTAGTACCTGATGGCATGTTTGCTTATCCTTCACCAACTAACTCATTGGGGAACAGATTAGTGTACTCTAACCACTACAAACTCAATCCCGGAAAAAATGAAGGCATGTCTTGGAGAAGGATTAGCAATTATGTCTACTACAGAAATTTTAGTGTGCAATTATAATAATTTACAGCAATTCAGTGTACATCGTGTGGCTCGGTTTCTGATGACTGCAGCATATTGTGTGTCTATGATGGTAAGAATGGGAAATTATTTTTAATACTATGAACCCTTATTCCTTTAAGGTGATGGGCTGCAGCTGAAAAAATTCATCCCGTCTCTCTCCCTGTGAGGTGATGGGCTACAATGTCACTGTCAAAACAATACACCAAGTTCTTAGCAAGCATCTAGAGAGCCTCCATACTTGGAAGTCCCCCTACTTTACTAACTTTTCCAAAACCTCTTTGGTAACAGGAGAATAAAATTCACACAACACTCTTTAGTGGTGCAAATTCACATTGTGAACGTTATATGAAATCCTTACTGCTTTCTGTGCTTCTTTCTAATACCTTGCTCTCTGCCATCTGATACAAGGGCCACTGAAATGTAGGGAAATCAGCAGCTGTGTGATGGAATTGCTAGAGGACAGGATCAGGCAAACACAGATTAAGGAGCAAGTGGTACATTTGCCTGGGAAAGGGTGTTGCGTGAATGGGCTCTCTGCTATCCACTTCCCTCCTGAGTTTTTTTTCCTTTCCAAAAGTCAAGATATTCTCAGCTCACAGAAGGGCTGAACCGACCCCTTACACTTTAAACAGGTAGCCTCCTGTTTCTGTTCATCTGCATTCAATATCAACATCCTCTTCAGTTGAACTGCCACCTGGCTCTGTGCCGGGCTGTCCTCATGCCCTAACTTGTGCTGTCTCTTGATGCCATCTGCTTCCTGCTGTTTCCATACATGAGGCAGGGAAAGAGACCCAGCAGTAGTGATGAGACAATGGGTGTTTTTACACACACATTTCTCCTGCATGTTTGCTGTTACATCCTGAACTTTCTGTGTGTCTTAATCACTCACCCAGATCTTAAACATCTGGCTCTTTGAACTTCTGCACAGAACTTCTCCAAGAACTTTTGTGTGTAAAAAGTTCTCCTGGTAAACTGCTTTGCTACAGGCAACTGTAGTCACTTGGTTTCCATGGCAGCCCCTCACGTCTACAGCTGCGGCTACTTTAGGCTGCCTCAGGGCAATGTTTGTGTGAAGAATGCATCCAGGAACTGCCTCAGGGCAGTGTGTGTGTGAATAATGCATCCGGAACTTACTTGTGGACTTGTAAACCCAGAAGATTGAAAGACCAGCACTTTAAGGTGTGTGTAAAAATGCCTAATAGCCTACTGGAGTTCATGTTCAGTCTGTGCAGCCCTCACTCACAGTTTTTAGTACAACGGACCACACAGACAGGCAGGTGTTCTTCCCTGTTGTGCTCTGCCACTCCCTCCAGCAAGAAGCAGTAGCTCCTCAGACGTTCTAGGCTTTCACCAGCAACTCTATGGTGCTGGTGCTGCATGTGCACGAAGCTGAATACAACCTAATTGATGGAACTTAGACACATGGGCGCGCATTAACTTGGATTCACCCGCATGGTGGTCCCGCAATGTCCCTGGACTACACTGAGTGAGTGGTGGCCACATGGCAGGTGAGGGACACCTGATAAATGGGCAGCGAACACCTACCTGATATTTGCTATTGTCTCATTTGCTTTTACCATAAGAAACCAGATGGGAGAAGTGGGAAGTATCAGCCAGATCAGCTTCTTTCAAAAAGCACTATAAACAGATGCAAGAAAGTTTTATAGAAATTCAAACTGGAATCCTCACCACACATCATGACCCTAAGGGTGATTACAGACGTTACGTTGTCTGAAATCACCTCAGTCAACCACGAGTGGGGTGTGGGGTGGGTGTGTGTGAATGGAGGTGAACGTCTGTTTGCTCACATCCAGATGTTCACCTCAGTCAACCACCCCCCGCGGTGAACCAAAACACGCTTTGTTCTCCCGCACCACGACGGTGAACGAAGCGTGGTTAGGGGGAATCCGGAATGCGGTGAAGGAAAAGTAACGTCTGTTATCTTACCTTCACTGCGTTCTGGAGTCCTGGAGGTAGCAGTGGCCAGATAGGCCGCTGCGGCTGCCTGTCTTGGGGAGGGTGGGTGGCCAGGGAGCGCAGGGGGCGTGGCCGTGTGGCTGCACGCTGCATCGCACGGCCCCACCCCCTCTGGGAGGGGGGTTGACCAACAGACGTGACAGGCAGCAGCATTGACCCTGGGCCGTGGTTCGGTGGTCCCCACGGCCAGGGGCAAAGGGGCGAACGTCTGTTGGCGCGCCCCTTCACCCCCGCCCGTGGTCCGAAACACCCCCCGGCCCGGGGTCAATGCTGCCACCCGTCACGTCTGAAATCACCCTAAATCTGTCCGTTTCTCCACATTTATGTCAGAAATATATTCCATCAATTCCCACTCTCATCATTCCAATAACTCTCCTGTCATTCTCTCTCTCTCTGTCCCCCACCCTACTTACTCCTGCCCCATAAATCTTTTCTTCATGAAATCTTTTACCCTCCCCACCTTTATCGGTTCTACTGTTCTCACCTCTGGTCAGATCTCTCCCTCTTTCACTCACCAGTTCCCTTCCTGTACTCCTGTCCCATTCTCTGTCAATATTCTCTTGCTCCTTCTCCCAACTTCTTTATCGCATGCAGATCATGCACCTGCAGTTCTAGCAATATTATTTTTCACAGTAGCAATATTAGCAGTTGCTGGACTGGTGTCATGACATCCTCCCTGGTTCCCTTTTCTCAGCTAGATTTTTATTTAAGTACTTACTCCCTGTAGCAGGGAGCAGTCTATTTGGGACACTGGCTGTTTAAGGAAAGTAGCCCCAGGGAAGCAGTCGCAGGTGCTATTTGAGGCCCAGGTACTGGAATAAAGTGACGTTAGCCTCTGGTGCCTCATACCTGGGCTTGGGCATGGCTAAGTCAGCCCAAAGCCTAGAAAGCCTGAGCTGGGCTTAGTTAGGGGAAGAGCTTGGAGGAAACAGGAACTGAAGGGAAGTTCTGCTTCAAGGACAGAGCAGTTCAGAAATAATGAGGGCTGGCTCTGGGAACCCTATCATTGAAATACTTACTATTTATTTTGAATAAGTGTTCAGCACTATACACACAGAGAGAAAGATTTCAATTTTAAAGAAGATTTGGGCAATACTAATTTGGACAATGCCCATCTGACATAAGAGATGCCTATGTTTCTATCTTTGTTAAAATCAGACATATGGACTACTATGAATAAAACAATTTTCCCTATGGAATATTTCCTCCCACAATAAATCCACTCTGAAGAAGTTTTTTCTGCTTTAATCTTCCCATTTGCTGTTTCAACACATCACAGCCGCAGCTGTGATCATTATAACTTACTACTCTCAGCATTTAATCTATAAAGAGCCAACTTCCAGGTTCTGGCAATCTGTGTAAATAAATGTAGTTTCATTCTGCAGACCACTGTAGGCTGTTGAACAGTAGGAATCTGTTATAAATCTTAGCAGCAGAGTGTAATTTGTTGACAGGCAGAGAATTAGAATATCCTGATGCAGGGTTCATGTGTGGTCTGTGGTCTGCACTCTGTACCACATGTAAGAAGTCCTGTAGTGGCTTGTTTGTATTTTCTCACTTTCTAAAGCCTCACAGACACACCCAGACAAATCAGTACTACTCAGAGTCTGAAGGAACGTGATAGCAATCTGTAGGATTGTATATAGGCTACTGAAAATAACATTTTGGGGATTTTAACACCAGAAGGAAATATTGTATAATATTTCACACTCAGCTAATCCATGGGCCAAATTCAAACCTGGTGGAAGCAAGTGCAGAGCCACTTGACTTCTATGAAGTCACACCTACTTATACCCCAGTTGAATTAACTAGCAGCAATATGAATAGCTATTTAATTGGTTCATAGCTATCTGAATTTAACTATTGGCCTACAGGTTACAAGAAGGGTTTAGAATGAGAGACATAAGTTCCAAAAAATAAAAAAAAAGACAAAGACTTTATGCTGCACAGGAAGTTTTAGTAGTAGCATTTTGTGTAGATATGTGAGGCTAAGTGAGAAAGGAAGAAAAAATAAGTAGAAGGTCTCAATAATGGAATCAGAGATTATTAGAGCTGCACAAAAAACTTCTGGCAACACGAAGAAAGAAAAAAGGTCTATGCGTATTAACATACGTGACAGTGAATGGCCACCTTCTCTAACTGATCTAAACCAGGAAGCCACTTGCTTCCCATTCAGGATCGGGTCCAGCTTTGGAACAAACATTCACGCGGCCGGGCCCAGGGTGTGTAGGCAAGGAGTTTCACAAACATGTGGCCAATTAGCCCAGCCCCCACAAGAGGCCTGTCTCCCCACCATGACAGGCGGCCATGGCCACCCATCATGGGGGCCACTCCACTGGGCCTGGAACAGCGGGCTATTACACGTGATAGCTCAGATAGCTATCAGATCACACGTGATAGCCCGCTGTAGCCCAGTCGGGCAGGCGTGGTGGTGGCTAGCAGGGGCTGTGACTCCGGAGATCTCTGAAGTCACAGCCTGGGCTAGCCACCACGACACCCAGGAAAACGCTAGGTCAAATATCTGGATGGCCCTGAAAAAACATGAGCGGTTGCCTACGAGCCAAAGCAGGTCCAAGTGGGCCACAGCAGGCCACCATCACGTTTGTTAACACCCTATATTACTGAAATTGTAGAAGAAAACTTTGGATGAAGGGAAGAAAAGTTAAGAACAAACCAAAACCCTTTGGATAATGACCAAATATGTGAACTCCTCTATGCAAGGAAAAGGCTTTGAGTAGGCAGAATAATCCATTTGGACATGTGTTTGACTGGAATGGATTAACGCTCCTGGACTCCAGTACAAATGCAACAAACAGTTTTAAATGGTGTGTGGAAAAGGCACACTTCACATTCAGCTTAAGGCTACGTACTGGCACCAGGGGAATCAATACGAGAAAAGAAAACCAACAGGGGAAGAAAAGTAAGACTAGCAATATAGACAAAGGGAGCAAAGACTGCTAGATCTGCACAACTCAATGTGCAGCAATGGTCCAAAAAGGCAAACAATGTTAGGAAATATTGGGGAAAGAAGAGAGAATAAAACAGAAAATATAACGCTGCTATATAAATCTATGTGACCACAACTTGAATATAATGTAAGTTCTGGTCACTTGATCTCAAGAATATATGTAGTAGAATTGGAAAAGGCGCAGAGATGAACAAAGATTATTCAGTTTCCATGTAAGTTGAGGCCCAATGAGCTAGGGATCTTCAGCTGGGAGAACAGACAACTGAGAGGGGATTAATTAAATTAATTAATTAATTAATTAATTTTCAAATTCATGAATGTGTGGAACAAGTAAATAGGGCTCTGTTGTTTACCCTCTCTAATAATACAAGAACTAGGAACACTTTATGAAACTGGCACCAAATTTAAAACCAACAAAAGGAAGTACCTTTTTCACTCAATGTACAATTAACTTGTGGAACATATTGCCAGGAGATGTTTTGAAAGCCAGAACCAACCATAGGATTGGATAAGTTCTTAAGGGATATGTCTTTAAAGGGCTTGGTCAAGTTGATTGGCGGATGTAACTTCTGACTGTTGGGAGCTGGGAGAAAATAGCAGGGAATGGATCATTCCATTATGACCTGTTGTGCACTTCTCTGAAGTGACTGAAGGTGGCTGGATGCCTATGCTGAACTGCATGGACCATTAGTCTTACCCAATATGGCCATTATGTCCTATTACTTGTGATCTGCCACATATAAAAGATGACAGCAATTGGGAAGTAATGTGGCCCAGTTGATAATGCACTGGTGTGGACTTGCGAGATTCTGTCCCCAGCTATGCCCCACTGGTTTCTTACCGGACCTGGGGCAAGATGCTATTGGCTACACCTTAGTCATGAATGTATCCCTGTCTCTCCCTTTCCGGTAAGAAACCAGTGGGGCATAGCTGGGGACAGAATCTAGGACTCGCAAGTCCACACCAGTGCATTATCAACTGGGCCACATTACTTCCCAATTGCTGTCATCTTTTATATGTGGCAGATCACAAGTAATGAAGATGAGAAGTGGCAGATGCAAGTGCTTGGTTAGTTACAAGGGGAGGATGGGATCTTGAAGGGTAAGATAGTATAAGGAAAGCACGAACCAGCAAGATCTGTGGGTGAGGAGCTAGGGAAAGTCTAATGGAAAAGATAGGCTTTTCGGAGGCATTTTAAATTTGGGCCCTTTTTACATGGATGCCCTCCCCCTCACCCACATGTGCGACTGCATGGGCAGGGGGCGGGGGGTCATTCTGACTGCTGGTGGGGGTGCGTACATGCTCCCGCGTTCCACCCATCTCCACCGATCCCCCACGCATGGAGGCATTGGGGAAAACAGAGATGGCTCCATGTGTGGAGATCAGTGGAGATGGGTGTGCATCCGTGTGATGGACCGTACACGCACCACCGCCTCCACATTCCCCCCGCTCCCCAAGCCCCCGGTGCCTCCCGAGTCCATGTAAAAAGGCACTTGTTAGGGAGAGAGGAGAGAATACGTGCTCAGGGTGTGAGTTCTAGGTGCGAGGGATTGCACAGGAGAAGGGGTAAAGATGGTCATTACATTACTAAGCCTTGTCTGGTGCACAAAGATTAACCTGATTAAATGTGTTAATTTACAGGCCAGCGACCATGCTCTTATCACACAAGAACCTCTTCTCCGAGTCTTTCTAAACTAGACTTGGAACGGAGGGATTAGCAGTAGCTCTGTGATGGGCTTGTGGGAGGAGGAGAGAAGAAGTGGAGAATTATCTGACACTTAATTTGCTTGAGTATCTGTCTCTTTGGGCAAGTGAAAGACCAGCTCTTGTTACAACAAATGGAAGTCTTGAATGAGCACCTGGAGAAGGCAATGTGTGAGCCACCAAGAGGAAGCTTTGTTGGAAGAACTTGTTTGTTTAGCTCCTGGAGTCAGCATAAAAGCGCGAGAAGATTTACTGTGAGCTAGGCCTGGATGGGCACCATCTCTCTTTGTAGGACTTTGTGCTGCTACTTATTTACTTACTGTATCTTTCATAAATCTATGGAATGTTAAATTGCTGGAGCAAGAAGTTGAAAGGTTTTTTGAGTCCTTATGGAATCACCAGATGATAATTTATTCCCAGAACCAATGTGATCTTTTGTGTGATCCATATAAATCACGCAGGATCTACTAGCTCATTGTTTGGAAATACACTAAAATGCCAACAAGGCATATTTTACCAATTTGAGGGATTTATTTTTTTCACTGCTCTTGCTGTTTCCTTCCTACATCTGGCTAATATGAACAGTTACATGTGATAAGATTGCTTTAATTTACTGGAGAAGCAAAATCTTCCATGAAGTAAAGCAAAGATTGAAGAAAACTTAACTGCAGAATTGCATTTAGACAAACACTTTGCAGCCAGGTTTGATGCAAACTTTCCACCATACTTTAACCATGACCTAGGGGGCTCACCATCTGTTGGATGAAGAGCATTTCACTTGAAAAAGTCTAATTCTTGTTCTCATGGGACCTGTAAGGACATCTGGCATAAGGGGGTTTGTAGTGTAGAGGTGGAAATGAAAACAACAAAGTGCAAGACAAAAATTATGTTTAAACCAAAGTTCAGTGAAAATGAATTTAAATATTCAGGACAGCACCTGTTATATGGGGAACGTAGGGAAAGTACTGTTAACAATGAATGACATATATCCGATATCGTCAACCTAGAAATATCCTCTCTTCAGAACTGAAGTTGTAGTCAGCTGCAGGCAGAAAGATACTATATGATTTGCACAGTAACCAATTATTTAGATATCTAAATTAATTCATTTTCACCTGTAATTCTGCACCCAGAATGAGTTGTGAAAGCAAAATAGTCTTCAGCTGTATTCACATGTCACAGTTACTACCTACAGAGCTCCACAGCACTACATTTCTGCCACAGACACTCTGGGTCTACAATGTTGCTAGCCAAGATCATCTTGGTGTTACCATATGGTAGATCCAGACTTCATGAAATATGCCACCATGCAGTAAACCTGAGGCAAAGCTCTGGTGCTGCCACTGGGGTACTGTCAGGTCCCGGGGTTTGGCTTGGGAAGGACCAAGATGGCAATAGAAAGGGTAATAACAGTTAGGTACCTCTCAGCCGTTCTCCAGTGCCAGGGAGACTTGATGCTCAGCACAGGGAAACAGGCTTTCTGGCCTCAGAAAGCATTCGGCTCATCATCGAGGTCAAGAAAAGAGAAGGAAAAAGGTATCAAGAATGAGAAGAGAGCACTAGGGATCAAGACTGGAAACCTGAGGGCATAACAAGACCAGAGCAAGTGATATAGGAACAGAGGGCAAGTGCTAAACAAGGCAATGGACAACCAGACACTAACCATGAAGGGGGGGGAGAGGCTAGAGGAAGTAAACTACTAGTCAGAAATGGAACAAGAACTATGAGAGGAAAGACAGTTAAGGACTCTATTATTAAGGCCTTTTTTACATGGGCTGCCATGGGGGGCGGGGGGAGACGGTCTGTGGTCGCACCGTTGCGGGGGCAGTGGGGGGGGAAGAGTGCAGACATATCCTCCACCCACGCGCCCTCACGGAGCAACCTGCGTGTTTGTAGGTTGCTCCATGCGGGGGCAGTGGGTGGAGGTGCATGTTTCACGGGAGCATGCATGCATGTCCACCTACCCACCACTGCTTTCATGCGGGATGCATTCACCCATGTCCACTGGGTGGGCATGACTGGGTGCATCTTGTTTAAAAAGGGCCTAAGCCTGCTTTTAGATGAGACAAATTTGCACATGATTGGTGAAAAATGCGCGTGTTTTAATGCTCGTTTAAACACCTAAACCGTTTAAAATGCACATTTGCCATGATCGTGTAAAGGCCAAAACCGTTTTGAATGTGGTTTTTAAATAATGCACATTTGTAAAAACAGGTTTTGAGCCCCTTTGATGATTGGGGGATGCCAAAACTGGTTTTTAAAAATGTGCATTATTTAAAAAACACATTCAAAACGGTTTTGGCTTTTACACGATCATGGCAAATGCGCATTTAAAACAGTTTAGGTGTTTAAACGAGCATTAAAACATGTGCATTTTTCACCAATCATGTGCAAATTTGTCTCATCTAAAAGAGGCCTAAGACTAGAGAAGGGAAGATTATAACAGAAGGGAGCTCAAGGCTATGAAGGGGAACATAGATCAGGACTCTATGGCTAAGGGCGCTTTTAGACCACCTCGACATCGCTTCCCACTCCTCTCTTCCCACTCCCACCCCTCTCCCTCCTCCCCCTTCTTCTCTCATGTCCTCCTTCTCCCCTGCCTCCCTTAAGGAAATCTCCTCTCTGCTCTCCTCCTCCAACCCTTCCACTTGCCCCCTTGATCCCATTCCTTCCCGCCTCCTCACCTCCATTACTCCCACTGTCGCCCCTTCCTTCCTGCACATCATCAACCTCTCCCTCTCTACTGGCTCTTTCCCTTCTGCCTTCAAACATGCCACAGTCTCTCCTATTCTCAAAAAGTCCACTCTTGACCCCTCTGACCCTTCTAGCTATCGTCCTGTCTCACTCCTTCCTTTTGCTTCCAAGCTGCTTGAACGTGTTGTCTACTCCCGCTGCCTTGACTTCCTATCCTCCAACTCCTCCCTTGACCCCCTCCAATCTGGCTTCCGCCCCCTTCATTCTACTGAAACTGCTCTCGCTAAGATCACCAACGATCTTCTGGTGGCTAAATCTAAACGTCTCTATTCCATTCTTGTCCTCCTTGATCTCTCTGCTGCCTTCGATACTGTTGACCACTCACTCTTGCTGGATTCCCTTCACTCCCTTGGCTTTTGTGGCTCTGTCCATAACTGGTTCTCCTCCTACCTCTCTGACCGCTCCTTTAATGTGTCTCTCTCCAACTCCGCCTCCTCCTCCTTCCCCCTCTCAGTTGGTGTTCCTCAAGGCTCTGTTCTTGGCCCTCTCCTCTTCTCGATCTATACCTCATCCTTAGGCAAACTCATTGCCTCCCATGGCTTCCAATACCACCTCTATGCTGATGACACTCAACTCTATCTCTCTACTCCCTCTCTCTCTCCCTCTGTTCAAGCTCGTCTCATCAACTGTCTCTCTGACATCTCTACCTGGATGTCTCAACGTCAACTCAAACTCAACATGGCTAAAACTGAACTCCTTATCTTCCCCCCTCATCCTTCCTCTCCTTCCTCACTGTCAATAACTATTGATGGAGTCACCATCCTGCCTGTCCCCCAAGCCCGTAGCCTAGGCTTCATCTTTGACTCACCCCTTTCTTTTAAACCCTACATTGACTCTGTTGCTAAATCCTGTCGCTTCTCCCTCCATAACATTGCTAAGATTCGCCCTTTTCTCTCTGTCTCGTCTGCCAAAACTCTTGTTCATGCTCTGGTCATCTCTCGCCTCGATTACTGTAACCTCCTTCTCACTGGCCTTCCCCGGTCTCACCTTTCTCCCCTCATCTCTGTCCAAAACTCTGCTGCCAGGGTCATCTACCTCGCCAGTCGCTTCGACCATGTGCAGCCCCTCCTCTCTTCGCTTCACTGGCTTCCCCTTCCTGAACGAATCCTGCACAAGCTCCTAGTCTTCACCTATAAAGCTCTTCACAACCTTGCTCCCCCCTACCTCTCTGCACTTATCGCCCTCCATACTCCAGCCCGTGCACTTCGCTCCTCCTCTGTCCCTTCTCTCACCCTTCCACGCCTTCCCTGCTCCCCTAAGCGCCTTCGTCCCTTCTCACTTGCTGCCCCCCATGCCTGGAACTCCCTCCCTGTCCACATCCGCCTTGCCCCCTCCCTTCATACCTTCAAATCTCTCCTTAAAACTCACCTCTTTCGCTCTGCTCTGTCTGACTCTTTATCCTGCTGAGCCACTATTCCTATACCTACGATCGGTTTACCCTTATCCTTGCAACATGGACCTGCCTGCTGTCATTCTCATCGTAACCAAGCCAAGTACGTGCACTTGAGACCTCGCATCTTCATGAATGTTAGACCCCTTGTCTCTCCCTCTGTTCCCCTTCCTAAGTCTCTCCCCCAGCTCCTGTCTCTCAGATTGTAAGCCCTAGGGGCAGGGACCGTGTCTATTTTATTACTTTGTAAAGTGCCAGGTACACTGCTGGCGCTATATAAATGTTTGTTAATAATAATAATAATAATAATAATAATTAATAGACGAGATACTTTTAATGTGATTTTGTAAATGTGCATTTAAATAATGCACATTTTTAAAAACCAATTTTGGCATACCCCAATCATCAAAGGGGCTCAAAAACAGTTTGGAATCAGACAAAACCACATTCAAAATGGTTTGGGCTTTTACATGATTTTGGCAAATGCGCATTTAAAACAGTTTAGGTGCTTAAATTAGCATTAAAACACGCACATTTTTCACTAATCATGCGCAAAATTTGTCTCGTCTAAAAGCAGCCAAAGGCTAGAGAGGGGAGGATTGTACCCAGAAGAGAGTTTAAGGCAAAACACAGGGGAAACACAATGGATACTATAGTGATGGGGAAGGAACAAGGGTTGCACAAGAGCTTAAGGGAGAGGTAAGGAGAACTAGGACAAGAAGTTATGGATTGACAGGCATTTGAGGGCCAGGGTAAAACATGTACTCAGTCTAAGGGATACAGGGAACCCAACAAAGGTCAGGACGCTGGGCAAGGGAACATGGAAAACAACCAGGATTACAAGCCCGCAGAACAGAGGAGACCAGGGCCAGCCTTACCACGGGGCCTGAGGGGGCCCCGTGCTTCGGCCCCCCAGCTCCCAGCCACTGCCTGTATCAGTCAGGAGTGAGGAAGAGGTGGGCCTCTGCCTGTCTCTCACTCCCTGGCCCCCTCCGCTGCCTGTCAGTCTCGGCCAGGGAGTGAGGGAGAGGAGGGGAGGGAGGCCTCTCATTCCCTGGCCAGTCCGAGACAGGCAATGGAGGCAACTTCTGGTGGTGGCGGGCGTGGTGGCAGATTTAATCTGCTGCTGCGGCACGCAGTCTGACCCAGAGAGTCGGTGAGTGGTCCTGGTGCGGGGCCTAGGCCACCGGCGGCAGTGGGTGGGGTAAGTGCCCTGAAAAATGGCTGGGCTTGGGGATGGGCAGAGGGGAGTGCGCCCATCCCCGAGCCCAGGCCCGGGTAGCTCCCCCAGACCGAGCCAGGGAGTGCCCCCTGAGCCGGGGAGTGCCCCTACACCCACTGGCAGCTTTGCCGCTGGTTGGAGAATGGGGCCCCACATTTCTGCTTCACCCTGGGCCCCGCAATCCCTAAGGCTGGCCCTGGAGGAGACTTGCTGCAAGACAGGAACTATACCCATCAAGAGACAAGGTACAAACACTCCACTCCCATAAGGGACTATGACAGGGACACATCCAAACATACAAACTGAGAGGAGGAAACCCAAAGGGAAAGAGGAAGGCTAAGGAGAATAAACTCTAATGTGGAAAGATACAACCTAGCTTGAGTAGCACAGACAAATCTGGGGTGAGTGGGCAGAAACACCAGCAGAAGTGTAGGAAGAAAACAGACACTCCACCAGTTTCCTGTTGCTCCCAGCATGTCTTATATACAACTGGGAGCCAAAAAGAAAGCTGGATGAGTGGGGTCATAACCCCAGGAGAGGAGGGGGAAATACAAGAAAACTGTTCACCAGGACAGGAGGCTGGGTGGACCAGCACCTTCAAAACTCATGGCAGGGAGTTCGAGACCCAGCCCTGGCAGGTTCATGGATGGCAACTGTGGTCTCTGAATGCACCCTTACACGAAGAGTGAAATTCACACTTATGCAAAGCAGAGTATGTGCTTGGGTTTACAAGAAAAGGAACCCTTTACCACCAGCTTAGAAGTATGCCATACAGCCTATTAACTATCTCATTGTTTTCCTTTTACCCTAACAAGAACCCACCTCCTGTGATTTCTCACAGAGGCCCTTTTCAAATGGGCACGGGTGCGTTGGGGGGATGGGTGGGCGGCGCGGTGGACGGTGCGTGCCCACAGACACCCACCCACCTTTACCCATCTCCACGCAGAGCATCTGGCATTGGCGCCTGTTGCTCTGTGCATGGGTGATGGTTGGAGGTGAGTGTGCACGCACCCCCACCCACCGGCTGCGGCGTTTCCATGGACACCCACCCATCCCCCCCGCACCTGCCGCAGCATTCAAACCGATGCCCCCACACACGGGGGCGGGAGTTCATTTGAAAAGGGCCAGAGATGGCCAAACTGGAATTGAATTCTCCAACTGGTGATTCTGTTGCATTTGAGTTTTTTCATCATATTCTGGTTCCCCAACATCAGTGAGTCGTGCTGCAACCACTTTGCAAAAGTACAACTAGTGATACAGATATTCCTGTTAATTTTCTATTTGCCATATGATATATGGAAATCATGCTTGCTTTTTTGCTTGCCTGTGCACCAAAAATAATTCCCAGCAAACACTTATGTATATTAAAATATGCTCTCTATTCTTCCATGTATGACTGAAATTAAGGTTGCAAAGTCTGAACAGGCAGCAAATATATCAGCATGATTGTTCAGCAATGGGACTAGAGAATCTATCTCTGTTTTACAGTATGCATGCAACTTTATACCTGACTGCCTTACAAATTATGAAGGTATGCTTGATCCCTGTTTCTTTCTTTATTCTCATGTTGGCAGGCCTTTTCCAAGCAACATAAAAATATAATTTATACTCATAGTGATGATATTTATGTTACAATAGCACCTAGAGACCCCAGTCAAGAGCAGAATCATTCCCATGATATTAGGTGCTGTAAGAATATATTTTAAAAGTCACTATAGTCTAAACTCTGAACTCTGAGCACATGGCAAGTTCTATAAACTTTAGTGTTTTCATGGATTATTCAGATGCTCCTGTTAAGCCAATGCATAATTATTTTTTTAAGTAGGCACTGAAGTAGCTATCACAAGAGATAGCAGTATATTGGTAACAGGCATTCTGTGTAGCTATCACTAGCAAGCAGTTTACCATCACCCTCATGGTACAGGTGAGTCTTAAGAAGAACTTCAGAGGAGCACTGGAGAGTGATTGACTGACGCTGCACTTTTCTTTCTTCAGAATTCCAAAGTACTATATGGAGGGACTAAAACAAGCCTTTCTGAAATGCAGTCATTCCTAAGATTCAGGCTGGCAGCTATTCAGTACTACAAACACAAATCAAATGTTTTGGTGGAACAGTGCTCAGCATTAAAAAAATATCAGCATACCTCCCAACAGCCCCTGTTCAGGAGGGACAGTCCCTTTTTGGGTGCTGAATCCCACTCTCCCTCTTCCAGGAGAGAGACAAAAAGACAGGTATTCAAGTCTCCAATACCTCTATCTTGGCTGCCTCACAGGGAAATCCTAGAATCTTTTAAATGGAAGAGTCTCTGAGGGTCATCTTATCCAACCCCCTGCTTGGACGCAGGTTGACTAAGCTACAACATCCCAAACAAACAGATGATTGTCCAATCTCTCTTTGAAAACCTCCAGTGATGCAGAGTCTACAACCTCCCTAGGCAGTTTATTCCATTGCCACACAGCTTTTTTGTAAGGAAGTTTCCCGTGATATTTAACTGAAACCTACCTTCTTCTAACTTGAGCCTAATTATTTCTAGTCCCGCCCTCTGTAGCAACACAGAACAGTTCCTTGTGATCTTCTTGGTGGTAGCCCTTCAGATATTTGACAACTGCTAACAAGCATGTCTCCCCTTCCCCTTAGTCTTCTCAGGCTAAACATAACCAGTTCCTTCAACTTTTCCTCACTTGCTTTTCAAAACCTTTATGTACGATGGAAGACAAGAAATGAAGTGGACTGAGAAGCAGGAGAGCTTCTGTCTCTCTGCACTTGGAATACTGGGAGATGTGTGTGTGCACATGTGAGTGCATGAGGGGTGGAGCTTATTTGCTAAGAGAGAGTGCT
The DNA here is from genome assembly GCA_003113815.1 of Sphenodon punctatus. Lineage (NCBI taxonomy): Eukaryota > Metazoa > Chordata > Lepidosauria > Sphenodontia > Sphenodontidae > Sphenodon > Sphenodon punctatus. Next base: position 1,265,137 of record QEPC01007715.1, on the reverse strand, counting down.
TATTGGCAGAAGGAGCAGGGCTTGTACTTCTTTGGCTGCTGAAATGTTGGGAGTTATTCATTAGGATGGCCCTGTTCTGTTTCTATTTATTGATTGATTTAAAAAACAATGTCACTAAGGATAGTGAGCAGAGCACAGGCTCCACGAGGCTCCAGTATATTGGACTTTGGGCGCATGCACATGAGATGGGGACGGAGGGGCGGGGATTGCCGTGAGCTGAAGTCACAGCAGGGGGAATCGCATGAGGCTCCGCTCATGTGCATGGGATTTTAAACGTTATTAGCCCATTTCTGACATGATTCCACTCATGGTGACAGAGCTCAAAATCCAACTCTGTCATTCATGAGTGAAATCATGGCAGAAATGAACTAATGACGTTTAAAACCCAGCGCACATGAATGGCGCTTCACATGATTCCCCCTGCCGTGATTTTTGCTCGCGGTAGTTCCCCCCCCCCTTCCTGTCTCGTGTGCAAGCAGCCATTATTGTAAAAAAACAAAAATCCTTTCCACTCCCACAGACCCAACTGACTACAACCAGTCTCAACCAGATCCAGGAGCATTTTCTGGTTCACTTAAAGGGACAGTTCATCACAGGCTTTGTTAAAATAGGGATTTTCCCCACCCATAGAAATGGAGACAGTAGTATAATTCAGTATTCAAGGAGTTTTATTACGTCCCCCATGAATGACACCTGCTCTGTTCTTACTTCTTCTATGGGTGAAGACAGATGGGTGGGTGGTGCTGCAGCTCCCCAGGGCGGGAACTAGCAGCTGCCACTCTCTAGGTTGGGGAGGCACACCGACCAAATGTGCCTGCAGCCGGAGAGCCGTCCCACCACCCACATGCTCTGGGTAGGGGGAGCTGCAACAGACGTGTGGGCTGCTGCCCCCAACCCTGCCCCGCCCCCTGCCACGATGGGCAGCCATGGCAGACCCCACCCCACGGCAGGGATGTGGGGCTGAACAGATGCGCTGGCNAAAACTGAACCGCAGCGGGACCGGCCCTCCCTACCGGCCCGGCCCACCGGGAATCTTCCCGGTGGGTTGAATGGCCAATCCGCCCCTGCTGGTGCCTCAGGGTTAGGCTGCCTGCTCTGATGGCGGTGCTCTGGGATGTTCCAGAGTACCACCGGCGGGTCAGTCTGCCACACCTCTGCTCTGCCTGCACGTCTGGCAGGGACAGCCTGCCCCACCTCTGTTCCACATGTACATCTGGTGGACCACCTTTTAACGGATGGCCCGCCTAGGGGTGAGGCAGGGCAGCAGTCCATGTGAACACACCCAATGTAAAGATCACAGTCAGTATAGGTGTAAACAGCAAGCTATTTGTAACCCATTTTTACAGTGACTTGTGAAGTCCAAATCTTTATTTAGTTAATTATTTGATGATGAAGAAGAAGAAGAAGAAGAAGAAGAAAGGTAATTTATTGTCTTAACCAATGGTTATAACAACAAAATAAATAATAACCAATCAAACTTTAAAACACAACAATAAAATAATAAAAAACATCATACCATTAGCCATAGATGTGTATAAGAGACAGGCCCTACTCCCGGCGCACCACAATGCCCCACCCCTAGGACACCTCCAGCACCCCAACCCCGCCACGATGGGCAGCCATGGCGGACCCCACCCCACGGCAGGGATGTGGGGCTGAACAGATGCGCTGGCCTGCTGTGGCACACGTGGGTGGCCCTTGGCCTCGGATGTGAGCCTGGGATCATCCAGGGGACTCATCCCAGGCTACCCACCTACTCACCACAGGGCAGTAGCAGGTCAGTGGGGAAGCAGGCATGCATTGAGTCCCAGGCCACAGCAGGCCAACATCATGTCTGTTTTCTCCCTATGTATAAACAGTCATTTGTCACTAACTTGCACTATTCGTCTATACTTGGATTTCTCTTTCATAAGCCCGCACAAGGGTCTCAAGCTATATGAATTTATGCAAGCAAGAGTGATAAGAATTCAGAGTCTGGTATTAAATGCCTCAGTGAAGCCTATAGAAAAACTTTGAGAGAGAGAAAATTTTAAAATGTCATTAAAATAGTCCTAAATGAGTAAGTCTGGAGAAAGTGAAGTTGTTTTCCTGGTCTCAGATACAAGAGATGGAGACAGAGTAGTTCAGTTAGCATGTTCTGTTGGACTAATGTTTGTTAGCGAGAGTATGTTTCAAGCCACTTGAGGCCCTTCCTAAGGCAAGTAAAAAGTCAGACCTGTAGAGCAAGACTAATGCATGACAGGTGTATATATATGAAACCAATAACTTGGGAGGCAGCTCTTAGGAAAATGTCATTAGCATTTCAAACATATAAATACAATAAAAGGAAACCAAGAATCAAATTATAAACAAAATTGATACATAATAGAACACACTAGGATACAGGTTGTTGGATACGAATTTCAAGGAGGTAAGCTTTTCAAAATATCTAAGTAAAATGGATATTTTCACCCAGACGTGGGATGCACAACCAACTGCCTGCTTACATTCATGCCTGGGTCCGTTTTAAATAGACCTGGCAGCTGCTGGGGCCCATGGTCTGCCCGCACAGTGCCCCTCCCCCACACCATAGTGTTGTGGGCGGATCGCCTGCAACACTATGGCATTGCCAGGGCAAACCCCGGCCAAGAGTGGGGCTGGAGCGGCTGTCCACCAAGCAGATTGACGGCATCCTCACCTCTGGCTGGTGCCCAGGGGCGGATTGGGAACTCAAAGAGGCCTGGGAGAATACAGTGTGAGTGGCCCTGTGCTGGCGGCAAAGCCACCGGCATGCCGGAAACGGGTCAAAGGGGCATGGCTTGGGGGGCGTGGCTTGGGGGTGGGGCTTGGGGGCACGGAGAGTAGAGCTGAGTCCCTATACTCAAATCCTCAGCAGCCTGGCAGGGGTAAATAGGAGGTTATAGGGGGCTGGCTGTGGGGGGGGGGAGACTGCCACTGGTGGGGGTACTGGCCCTCATTTCAGTGCTCTGGCTCCCCAAATCACTCAGTTTCAGTGCTCGGTGGCCCCCAACTGAAAAAATCACTGTCCCTTGCTATGCATCCTACAGTAAGGCTTCTTCATTCCTACACCAGCTGCATTAATATTCCACAGGCCCTGTGTTTAGCTTAGCAAAGAGAAGACTAAGGGGAGAATTGATACCAGACTTCCAATATCTACATTATTGAATATTAAGGCATCATTCATTGCACCTGTAGTAATGCTGCACTGGAACACAATTAAGGAACAGCCTTGAAGGAATGCAGGATTAGCTTAGCAAAAAGAAGACTAAGGGGAGAATTGATACCAGACTTCCAATATCTACATTGTATATTAAGGCATCATTCCTCACACGTGTAGTAATGCTTCACTGGAACACAATTAAGGAACAGCCTTGAAGGAAAGAACCAAACAAACCCAGAATCTAAAAATAAACTCTTTCCCCCCCACTCAGCATGTAATAGGGTTGTGGAATATACTGCCACATTCCAATCCTTCGGCCACAGACACAACCTGATCCCACAAGCACGTTCATATTTAGTAACAACAGAACAAGAACAAATGTCTTATTCAACAAACTTTAGGGTTTTATTTGTAACACTCAAGTCAAACTGAAAAACTTTCTATATTGCACATTGGAACATGAGGGAAAATATATACCAAAGTCCCTCAACCTGTAAACCTTTAGAACATTGAACAAACATTGTACATAAAAACAACAGGAGAAGTGGCAGTTCTCACCCAGGGTACTGATATGTAAACAGAGGTCTTGTCAGAAAGGTCTAACGCACCAGCCCCCACAACACCTAAATCCAACATTTGGGTGATGAAGTCATCAATTAGACAGGGGCTTCCCCTTTGTCTCACGCCGGCCTACCTGGCTCGCATCGCATGCATCATGTGAATTAACTTTAAAGACGCTTTTGCCCTTCTTCAAAATGAAGGTTGTCTGTGCTCACTGCACCCTCAGTGATGGTTTACAATTGGGTATTCCCCACAATTCCAACTACAGGCATTCCATAAGCAGAAAGCAAGTAATAAAGNGTTGCTTTTATGCAACTTCTGCCGGGGAGAGAAGGGGGGCACCAGCCAGCGGGTGTAAAGGGAGGAGGAGGGGAACGGGCAGTCTCAGCCCCCCCCCTCCTGGTCCCAACCCAGCCCGACGGGAGGTCGGGACCAGGGACCCAACAAAAAAAATTTTAAAATTAAAAATTAAAACTGAACCGCAGCGGGACCGGCCCTCCCTACCGGCCCGGCCCACCGGGAATCTTCCCGGTGGGTTGAATGGCCAATCCGCCCCTGCTGGTGCCTCAGGGTTAGGCTGCCTGCTCTGATGGCGGTGCTCTGGGATGTTCCAGAGTACCACCGGCGGGTCAGTCTGCCACACCTCTGCTCTGCCTGCACGTCTGGCAGGGACAGCCTGCCCCACCTCTGTTCCACATGTACATCTGGTGGACCACCTTTTAACGGATGGCCCGCCTAGGGGTGAGGCAGGGCAGCAGTCCATGTGAACACACCCAATGTAAAGATCACAGTCAGTATAGGTGTAAACAGCAAGCTATTTGTAACCCATTTTTACAGTGACTTGTGAAGTCCAAATCTTTATTTAGTTAATTATTTGATGATGAAGAAGAAGAAGAAGAAGAAGAAGAAAGGTAATTTATTGTCTTAACCAATGGTTATAACAACAAAATAAATAATAACCAATCAAACTTTAAAACACAACAATAAAATAATAAAAACACAACATACCATAAGCCTTGTTCCTTAGACATAGACATATCCGGTAAATTGTACATTAAAATATGAACAAAACTATAAATAATCTATATCCTAGACAGGCTTCATTACCACTTAAATTATCTTACCATATCTAAACAGCCTTTTCCAGTAATATCAAACAATTGACAACTTCATACTCTTCATCAGATATGATGACAATATTAGTCCCAAAGCTATAAACCGATTTGGATAATATGAATAACACAATTAACAACTTGATTTCTTCAGATGTACTGGACGGACCAGACATCAGTAGCATAACAGTAAACTCATACCAGATAACACATAGCAGACTTGACAAAGGAAAGTAGTGCTTTGATTTTAAGATCCAATATCTCACTCCTTCCTTTAAACACCATTCCATCCTATTAATTGACTTATCTCCAAAATTGACTTTATCTCTATATAAAGGTGGTAATAGCTTAAATTTCCCTACTGGGTACAAGGGAGAATTCCCTCTGTGAAATTCCTCCTTGCCACTTCCATCCTTAATGCCATAGCGGCAACTTTACTGGGAATGCTTTTATTGGTATTAGCCAGCAAATACAAAATTTGATGGCATGGGTCCCAGTGCTCCTTTCCTTCTGGCAACTGACGCAACACACTTTCCCGTATTCTACTATACAGAGGGTAAAAAAGAAAATAATGTTGTAAATCTTCAACCAGGAGTTGTCCGCAAAGACAAAGGGTATTTTCAGATGTTACGAGATCACGCTCAATCACGGTGAATCCCCACATGAAGATCGTGATCCCGTAACGTCTGTTGGGGGGGAACGGAAACTCCCTCCCAGATGTTCACCCCTGTGAATCACAGGGGCGGGAATCACATTCAACACGCAAACGGAGGTCCTGGCCGGACCATCTCCATTTACATGTTGAATGTGATTCCCCCCCGTGATGAAGGGGACCGTAACATCTGGCCCCCTACCATGGCCCGGAATCAGCGGCGGGATTCTGGACTGTGGTCAATGCGGGCGGGCGCTGCAGCTGGATTGGCCGCGGCGCCCGCCCGTCTCCCAAGAGGACGGGCGGGCTGGCGGCCTAGGGAGCTTGGGGGGGCGGGGCCATGTGGCTGCATGTTGAGCCGTGCGGCCCCGCCCCCTCCCCGATTCCCCGCCGGGATTAGCCTGCACATCTGTTGGACGGCACAAACCGGCACGGTTTTATCCCGGCGGGGGATCAATGGGTGATTCCATGACGGGGCCAATACAGGCCCCATCACGTCTGAAAATACCCCAAATCTCTGAGCTGAAGGAATTCCCTGGTACCGCCCCTCCAATACTTTAGTAGCCATCATGTTAAATCTTAATGTTGTTAATGCTCTCCTGGCTCTAAAGTTAGATATATCAGTAAGATACATCTCAAATTCAGGTCTGGTCGTGACACCCAACTCTATCTCTCTACCCCCTCTCTCTCCTCGTCTATCTGCTCACGCCTCGTCGACTGCCTCTCTGATATCTCCGCCTGGATGTCCCGACATCAACTCAAGCTAAACATGGCCAAGACTGAACTCCTCATTTTTCCTCCCTCCCCTTCCTCTCCCTCTAACCTGACCATCTCCATCAATGGAATCACCATCCATCCTGTTCTCCAAGACAGCAGCATGGACTTCATCTTCGACACGCACCTCTCTTTTAAACCTTACATTGATTCTGTGGCCAAATCATGCCGATTCGCTCTCCACAACATTGCCCGCATCCGCCTCTTTCTCTCAATCTCCTCGGCCAAAATCCTTGTTCATACCATGATGATTATCTCTCACCTCGACTACTGCAACCTCCTCCTTGCTGGCCTCCCTTGCTCTCACCTGTCCCCCCTTATCGCAATCCAAAACTCCGCCACTAAGGTCATTCACTCTGCCCGTTGCTTCGACCATGTGCAGCCTCTCCTCTTCTCTCTTCACTGTCTCCCCCTTCCTGAACGTATCCTGTTTAAACTCCTGGTTTTCACGTTCAAATCGCTCCACGACCAAGCTCCCCCTTACCTCTCGGACCTAATTTCCCTACGCACTCCTGCACACGCTCTCCGCTCTTCCGTTGTCCCCTCTCTCGCTCTCCCTCGTTTCTCCTGCTCGCCTAACCGCCTTCGACCCTTCTCCCTCGCTGCCCCCCATGCCTGGAACTCCCTCCCTGCCCACATCTGCCTTGCCTCCTCCCTCCGCTCCTTCAAATCCCTCCTCAAGACCCACCTTTTCCTTGCTGCCTTTCCAAATGCCTGCTAGTCTTTCCCCTTACTCTTACTGTCTGCCCTCCTCTGATGACTGCTGCTACCAACCTCTTTGTAACCAAGCCAAGCATACGCACCTGAGATTTCACATCCGCTTGAATGTTTGTTTGTCTTCTCCCATGTTTCTCCCCCTGTCTCCTTTCCCTGTCTCCCCCCCTTTTGTCTATATAAATGTCTATTAATAATAATAATAATAATAATAATAATAAACATAGGGTACCAGCTAGCAATTTTCTGTTCAGCTATTGCTGCTCTTTCTAACTGCAGAACCACATCCGCTGACCTAGTTTTAATGATCAGCCTTGCTTGAGGTCGGGAATATTGGGCCAAATTTAATATGGTAAATCCAATCTGAGTCAGGTACCTATCTACCGCCTTATGCCACTTATAATTAACAAACATATTTGACTGTTCCTTCAACCAAATACTTGGGAGGCGACCAGGCTCCATATCCCGGATTCTGAGCCAGTAACTCAAGAATAACGTTTTAATCCTCGAGGCAACCAGGGGAGTGCCTGTTTCCACTCTCATCATAGAAGAGGGGGGTGCCATATGGAACTTCCAGTACTATTCTTAGAATTTTGTTTTGCACTGCTTCCAAGCAGTCTATGTTTGCTACTCCCCAAATCTCGGCCCCATACAGCATCTGGGGGATCAGCTTATCACAAAGCAACTTAAGTGCTGGTGTGGTTTGTTTGCCACCCCCTGACCTCCAAGATTTCAGAAGGCCTCCTGCTGCTTGGGCTGCTTTTAATTTAACATTATCCAAATGGATCTTCCAGTTCCCTGTTTGAGCGAACCACACTCCCAAATATTTATATTTGGTAACCTGTTCCAATAGCTCAGAATTCAATGTCCATCTGTATATTTTTGGCTTTCTTGAGAAGACTAATACTTTAGTATTATCCTGGTTGATTCCTGAATGGTTGTTATAACAAAATTCACTCAGCTTGGTCAGTTGACGACTCATGCCAACGCTAGAGGTGGAAAGTAAAACCATGTTGTCTGCATAGAGTAAGATAGACACCAAACGACCTCCAACGACTGGGGGATGTCCATCGCACTCCTGCAGACTAGCAACAATGTCATTGATGAAGCAATTGAAAAGAAAAGGGGCCAGCACACATCCTTGCTTGACACCATTAGTCACTTTAACTGGCTCGGTTAATTCCCCCACTGAGTTACCTCTGACCCTGAGCCAGGTATTCATATACAGTAATTGAACCAATGTCATAAGATGCTCATCAATATTATATGCCTTTAAGTTCCTCCACAAAATTGCTCTATCGATATTATCAAAGGTAGCCTGCAAATCTACAAATGTGGCAAAAACTGAGCACTGGCGTATTTGTACATATTTATTCACTATGTGTGCCAATACAAAGCATTGATCCGAAGTTGATCTATTGGTTCTGAAGCCAGCCTGCTCTTCCACTAAGAGGGAGTTCTCTGCAGTCCACTCTTCCAGTCTCCCTAGTAAGTATTTAGCAAACACATTTGCTATAGTATCAAGGAGACTAATTGGCCTGTAATTGACCGGGAGTGCCTTGTCACCTTTTTTATATATGGGCACACAACAATACTGGTATTCCATCCCTCAGGAATATTCCCATACCTAATGATATTATTAAATAATTGGTGTAGTACTGGAATCCACCATTGTTTGTATTCACGCAAGAGAGCTGCAGGGATCCCATCCTCTCCAGGGGCTTTATTAGAAGGAAGCTGTTCCAGCAGCCTTTCAATTGCCTCGAAAGATATCTCCTTACAAATGTCAGGAGTACTCACAGTCAGTATAGGTGTAAACAGCAGGTTGTCTGTTACCCATTTTTACAGTGACGTGTGAAGTCCAAATCTTTATTTAGTTAATTATTTTGTGACCAATTGGGCTATATAACAATAAAACCATATAAAAGTTAACTAATTCATTCATATATAACTACAAATCAAATTCAGCATGCTGCGCAAAAGGTCTTTAAAACAAATTAGTTTGGTAACTTTTTGTTGTTGTTTAAATAGTCAATCCTGTTGACAACCTTAAATCTAAAAAGAGAGAGCTCATTCCCCAGTCTTGAGGTTGCAATAAAGATACAAGAAGAATTTTTGTTGCCTTGCAAGCTGCAGGCCTCAACGCCACCAAAGTCTGGGCTTCATACATGCGATTGAGATGGGCTCAGACGGGTATTTGGGATCCTGTCATTCATCATTGTTAAGAGGCTGAATGTTTCAAACTCATTCCCTACAAAAGGCATTCCACCCTCAAGTTGCCACATTACTCCTGTAGGAGCTACAGGCAACAAATCAGCTTTTCAGTTATCCCAAATTAGACTGTGTGGCATAAGTCTACATTCAGTGTCATGTTTGTCAGAGCCACATGTAAGCAATATAGAATGAGTTGGGTGTCATTTTTACAAATGATAAAAAACTGTTCTGACCAAGGCTGAGTGATGTTTTAATAAGCACGGCCCAAATCAAGAATTACACCTAGACTCTAGCCCTTTGACACAATGCTTCATCAAAGACTAGGAGGCTTAGAAATGTGTCTCATACTCCTCTTTAATGTAATCAACATAACTTAGGTTCAGCCAGTTTTTGACTATTCATACCCAGATTTCCCTGACAGGACTGCCAAAACAACTTAATGTTCATCTTTAGAGCCTAGAGAGAGATTATGAATTTGGGTGGGAATAGCGTAGTCCAAACCTGCTAGAAAGCTCTCCTTGAGGCAGCATGTAAGAACTCAAGAATGTGTAAGCCCACCCTGATCTCTGCAGAACCTCTTTCAGCAAAGTCCTGTGAGAATTCACCCACTGACACCAGCTGGAATGGTTCCATCATGTAAGAATGAAGCAAGTTCGTTATTTCCAGGCACATGCAATTGTTCACCACGGCAATACAATAAATGATAAAACAAAAAACCCACAATATGAGGAACAGTTTGACTATTACGACCTTAACTAAAATTGACCTAAGGTATATCATTGCTAAATAAATGTTGCTGTACCTGTGTATCTATGAACTTCTCCAAAACCTTGACCAAAATAGCAAGTTTGAAGTTGGTAAGTACTGTATAATGCTTAAACCCAAATGGTTTCAGTAAAGATTTTTGACAGAGAATTAACCACCACCTATGAACATAATGGGAGCACTAGCACCTCACCTAAGTAAAAAAAAAAGTGCTCCTAGAACTCCAAAAGAAAACAGTATTAAGCAAAAACAATATTATGCAAAAACCCTAGTCCATGCTTTTGTCATCTCTCACATTGACTACTGCAGCTTCCTCCTGTACTTGCCTCCCTTGCTCTGATCTGGCCCCTTCAACTTGGTTCAATGCGCCGCAGCCAAAATCATCCACCTTGCCTGTCGCTTTGACCATGTTCAGCCCCTCCTCTCTGCCCTGCACTGGCTCTCTCTACAGGAATACATTCAGCACAAGCTCCTGGTCTTCACCTTCAAGGCTCTTCATGGCCTTGCTCCCCCATATCTCTCTGCTCTTGTATCCTACCACACTCCTGCCTGGGAGCTTTGCTCCTCCTCTGCCCCCACCCTCACCGGCTCATGACCCCCTAAACGTCTTCAACCCTTCTCCCTTGCTGCCCCTTATGCCTGGAACTCCCTGGATACATTCGCTTTGCTCTTTCCCTCCCAACTTTCAAATCCCTCATGAAAACCCACCTCTTCCGTCAGGCTTTGCTAGATTGTCATGAGTGAAACTGCGTCCTTTCCCCCCCACTCAGAATCTAGTTCCCTGTAACTAACTGAAGCACGTGAGCCTGCAGCTTCTCAACCTCATGAATGTACTCGTCTCTCTCTCTCTCCCGATGTTTCTCTCTCCCTAGTTTCTGCCTTCCTTGTCTCTTAAATTGTAAGCTCCTTAGGGATAGGGACCTGTCTGTAACTATACATGTGCCAGGTACATTGCTGGCACTATATTAATAATAATAACAAAAACAACAATAATTATCAACAACACCCTACAGAGAGTAAGAGAAAGTCCATCTCTCACCAACAGAAGTTGGTCCAATAGAAGATATTGTATCCATCTCCTACATTTGGGGTCAACACAGCAACCACACTGGATGTTTTTAGACAAAGTGCCTCCTCACTAATTACTCCTCAATCACCCACTCATCCTGCATGTTGCAGGGCCGCACTGGCACTTTATGCAACCCTGCAACATGCATGATGGGTAGGTAATAAGTGGGGAGGCACTTATCTAAAAACACCCACTCTCTCAACATCTAAAAACCACCATAGCTTTTCATCTGAAACTAGACTGAAATGCTTTCCCAGCAAGCCAAGTAATTTGAGTCCTCAAAATGTAGCAATAACTCTTTAATCTGTATATCAGGTCTTAGGCTATCACATATGGACCAAATCTTGCCCTCAAAATATTAAATAGATCATATCTCACTTCTGATGCTGTCTGCAGTGGCTGCTGAAAGTCCAGATGAATAAAATGATCAAATGCCATAACAAACTGTGGACAATCATTCAAGGGAGCTTTATCAGTCCTCCATCACAAGCTAATTCTGTAGAGGTCATAATGCCCTATTAACAAGAAAAATATGCCTTCAGGGCAACTCTGAAGAGGCAACAATGTATTATTCTTCACCTGTGCTCCAATCTAGTTTACACTAAATTAAACAATTTAAAAGTGTACCCAAGGTAAGAGTACCTCAGACAATCTGTGGGAAAATGTGTTTTCGTTTATTGCACCATTTGAAATATCAGCTCAAAAATATTCGAGATCCTAATCAGAGAGCAAGGTATTATTCTTGAGATCTGTCAAAGCATCTGTTAGGCGCACACCAAAATTTAGCTTTAAAAATATTAGATAGCTTAATTGTGGCAGATCCTGGGACCCCACCTCGACACCCCCTGACTCACTTGGTGCTTCCCACGGCGCTGCAGAGGAAAAAGCCAGGGGGTGGGGAGAAAATGCACCACCGGCAGTGGCGCTGATATCATAGCCGTCGTGGGGAGAAGGAAGTGGAATTCTCTGAAACTGTGTATGTTTTGCGTGCGGTAAACCAGGCCACTTCAAGTGAGACTGTCCATTAATGGACTGTACCTTTGCAGAAGGTTGGCTTGGGGAAAGGGCCCAGGGAACACCCGGGGATGGGAAGCCCCTGACCCTGATTTGGATTGGCGGGGGCAGGACTATACGGCTCTTGTGTTGACACAGGATGCAGCCAGACCCTCATTAGGGCTGGAACACAAGAGGTAATCTGGCCAACCCCACTGGGTATCTCATTATGTTGCATTCATGAGGAGGTCTGATCCTACCCGACGTGTTCCGTACAGCTATCAGTTGCGGGGTGCACCATTCAAAAATGAGTAGGAGTGGTACCTGGGCTAGTCCATCCTGTTGTATTGGGGCAGGATTAGGGGCTCCTTTCACCTTTGTTACAGGTCCCAGAAGGATACCAGGGGGAGAAGGCCGTCCCAAGCCCCGTACCCCAAGATGATGAGAAAGGTGAGATCGGGCAACCCTTGTGGAAAACGAATTGGCGGGAAAGCTCTTTTGATTTCGTCCAGGCTCAACATAACGACCCCTCCTTCAAGAATGCTTATGAAGAGGTCGAGGTTATAAATGGGCAGTAAGGGACCCTGCCAGGTCAGTGACCTATCCCCATTTCAAGCTTATAGATGACTACCTATATAGGGTAGATAAATATTCTGTTAGCTAAGTTGACCTTTGCTAGCTCCTGGCTCCCTGTGGGGTCTGCAGGGAGCTGTTGAGGGCTGCCCATGAGGTCCCATGTGCAGACCATCTAAGTCTGGATAAGACATATGAGCATGTGATATGCCAGTTTTATTGGCCCAGGATCAAGGAAGGGGTCCGTCAATATTGTGCTTCTTGCCCTGATTGCCAATTGACAACTAAAAAAGTTGGCCCCAGCACCCCTTGTTCCCCTGCCCCCGGTAGGTACCCCTTTTGAGAGGATTGGGGTAGATATGATAGGACCCTTAGAAAGATAATCAGCAGGACATCGCTACATCTTGGTAGCTGTTGATTACGCCACCTGGTACCCGGAGGCTGTGGCGTTATAGTCTATCAAGGCCCCTACAGTAGTAAGGGAGCTATTAAGAATATTTGCTCAAATGGGAGTTCCCTGTGCCGTATTAACCGACCAGGGGACCAAATTCATGGGAAAGTTCATGAAACAACTATGTAAACTGTTGAAAGTCCAGCGGCTTCGTAAGTCAGGTTATCATCTGATGGGTTGATAGATTTAATCAGCTCATGAAGGGTATGTTCTGCAGGTTTGTCAGGGAGGAACCTTGGACCTGGCATACCTAACTCCCTGCCTTACTGTTTGTGTATAGGGAAGTTCCCCAGGCCTCCCTTAGCTTTTCGCCTTTCGAACTCCTTTATGGGAGACGCCTGAGCGGGCTTCTAGACTTAATGTGGGAGAACTAGGAGGAGCAAAAGACAGTGCAGATATGATAAGCAAGCAACAATCTAGTACAGTGGAATGGAAGCCCCAGAGAATCCATGCATTTAGGGACTTAAAAGCCCGGTTGTGTCAACCCCTGGTATTATATAACCCAGATTTCTTGTATCCCTTCATCTTACAAATGGATGCCTCCAATGTGGGTCTTGGAGGTGTTTTGTCCCAAGTAATAGAAGGCACAGAACATCCTATTACCTATATTAGCCATAAATTGAATCCCAGAGAACAGGTGCATGTGATTATAGAAAAGGAAGACCTCACTGTCCATTGGGCTGTAGTATCCCTACGTTACTATTTAGTGAGGACCCATTTCCAACTGGTTACTGACCATGCTCCACTCCAATGGCTAGCCTCAATAAAGGATTCCAGTCCCTGGTCGATGAAATTGTATCTAGCCAAGCAACTGTTCAAATCTGAAGTGCATCACAGAGCGGGCTGTCAACATTGTAACGTGGACTTCTTTTCTCAACAGGGAGCAGACACCCCGCTGTCATGGCAACCCTGGACGTCCCTCTCATTGATGGGGTGTGTAGCAGACCCCGAGACCCCACCCTGACACCACCTGACTCACCGGGCACTTCCCACGTCGCTGCAGAGAAGAAAGCCACGGGGTGGGAAGAAAACGTGCTGCCGGCAGCAGCGTTGATGTCAGACAGCGTCATGCCTCTGCCTGGGTGGGTTTGCCAAAGCTAGTGGAGGGGGGTGGAGCCAGGGGAAGAAAAGGCCTGTGGGGAATGGCTGAGGGGAGCACCAGAGGAGACATGGCTAGGGAGAACCCTGGTGGAAGGGACCTTGCTTTTGGGAGCCCAGGGGCTGGAGCTGGATGACCCAAGAGTCCGGGTGGAGGGTGCTTCAACCCCACCTGGGGTAGTGAACTGTAAGCTGTGCATGGGGTGCAATGTAACGGAGACTCCTCCACCGGAGGAGTCTAAAGGACTGGGGAACAGGACTGGTTTGGGGGAGGGTAGGCTCAGGTGTCAGCTCGGGGCAGGTGGCCTGACGAGGAGGAGGCTGCATTCCCGAACCTATAAGGTCCCGCCCGAGAGAAAGCGGAGTTCCCTGCCTGGCCGGCCCCAGATTTGGTGGCCTGCTGGGCACACCAAAAGGGAAAGTCCAAATGAATACTTCAGTCAGAAAATGTGACTGTTTAAAACTGATGGTCCAAGTCAGGGAAAATCTATAATATTTAGCACTTAATTGTAATGGGTCTAGTCCTTTTCTGTCACCCCCAAAATATCCAATGATAAAATCAGTGGGTGCACAAGGTATCTAGAATCATGACTCATTTAAAGGTTTTTATTTCTTCTCTTATTCTGGATATGAATATTGCCTGTTTTTTCACTGATCTGATTGCCATTGCCCATCTTCGTTGATCATTTTCCATTTGGCAATAGCGAACCTCAGGCCACTTCTACACAAGCGGCGAGACATAGCACATTCAAGAATGCACTTCCTGCAAAGCCCCGTGGGGTGTGTTTTGAAGCACCAGAAGTAGCTGTCCGCCATAGGAATAGCCACTCGTACGGTCTTTTTGAAGGCGCCTTTTGAATATCGAAGCTTCCAAAATGCACCTTCAAAAAGACTGCGCAAGCAGCAATTCCTATGGCGGCCGGCTTCTTCCGGTGCATCTAAACACACCCTGCGGGGATTTTCGGGAAGTACATTGAAGAACGCGCTGCATCTGGCCGCTCATATTAAAGCGTCCCCAGTTACCAAAGGCTGCTCATCTGATACAAAGTATGTCGGTATGCAATACATGGCATATAACTATATAATTTGTTTAATACTATCCCCTCTGTAGTAATAGATGTCTGTTCATAACTCAGTCTAGACAAGTGTGTAATTAGTTTTTAGGTCACCTACTGTTTGTGGTCTAGAAACACAATTCAGATTCAGTTCTTTTACAAGAATGACTTATTGTATTGTTACTAGTCGAGAGACACTGGCAAATTTATTTTTATTTTATTTATTTCGTGGCATTTTTATGCCACCCCCTCATGCCCACGGCATCTCGGGGCAGCTAACAATACGATAAAACAATAAAATACACTCAAACCAACATCACTTTTAAAAATAATTTAACCCCCCCCCAACCCTAACCCTACCCTCTAATTCCCCAAATTCCCCACCCCACCAATCTCCCCCATTTACTCCTCCCTCCCCTCTCCCCTCCAAAGGCCTGGGTGAACAGCCAAGTCTTGCATGCCCGCCAAAAGGCGAGCAGACCCGGGGCCAGGCGGGCTTCCTTCGGAAGGGAGTTCCACAACCGTGGCCCGACCACCGAGAACGCCCTCTCCATGGTGGCCCCCTGCCTTACACGGGGGACTGCCGGATAGGCGCCCCCAGCGGATCGGAGGGTCTGCCCTGAGTCACGGAAGGCGAGGCGGTCCCCGAGATAAGAGGGGCAGAGACCATATAGGACTTTGTATACCAATACTAGCACCTTGAACAACCACTTTGCACACTCCGATGAACGAGGAATGTGTCGTTATTAGTATGCAGAAAATGGAGGCCTGTCTCCTTTCACAGGTGGGTCGCCATGAGCACATTACATCCATGCTGCAGAGTCTGCACTGGCGAGGGTGTGCAAAGAGGTGTTTCTGGTTGCTGCCCCAGTTCTGTGGAACTCCCTTCCACTGGAGGTTTATTTAAGCTCAAGCCTAAGTATCTTCTGGAGGCAATGCAAGACTTTTCTTTTTGGTCAAGCATTTGGCAGGTGGGGGGGATAGGGTCTGGGTGCAGATGTTTAGTGGACTTTTATTTATAACATTCTTATTTTGTAAGCCACTCTGAGCCGTCGGGAAAGGGCGGGGGTATACAAAATGACAAACAATCTGGTTAAAGATTTGACCATACTTACACTTTGGTTTCTGACAGCTCTCTCGGATGACTCCAAGGATTGCTCTGTGCAAATCTTTATCCTGTTCCGTCACCTGGAAGACAGAGGCGAAATCCTTGATCATGCCAGTCAGCTTTACAACATATGAACGGACACACTTGGACCTATAAAACCCAGGATGGGAAGGAGCCCCAGCTGAGCTCTCTCAACGTAACAAGCAAGACACCCTCTAGTGGCCACCTTTACCTTTCACAACTGCTCTGCCAGGCTCCACGATTCAACCATTCTACCTGGTGCCTTGTTACGGGTACCTACTACACCCCCCACCCATGTTTAAAGCTTGTCTGCTTACGTGATACACGTCCTCGGGATTACTCAGTTTCTGGAACACAACTCCCTTTTCCAGCAGCATCTTTATTGCTTCCTTGAACGCGCTGTGAATCGACTTGGACCTGGGGTCACTCCTTGAAGTCATCTGCAAGGGAAGCACAGATAAAACCTCCAGTTTGCCCACGGTGAGAAAATAGAATGGAAGGAAGCAGCCAGGAAGTGCAGAGCATGTAAGGGAGAGGAGGAAGAACCCGGTAACAGGTCAGCTTTGCCTGGGTGGAAGTCACTGAAGATTCAAGCCCACAGTCCTCCTCAAATTATTTCCCTGGTGCCCTTATATTTTACAGCACAAAGCAATACACAATGGACCCTCGTTTCCCCAGTCCCATAAAAGGTCTACCAGGTTCCCCAAGCCAGGCGTGGCCCCCATGGGACTCCCTGTTCCAGCATCTCAGTTCTGACCTAGGGCCTTCCTTAACCTAGCCAGAGTCGAGGCAGGTTCTAGCCTTGGCCTCCATTTGCCAACCCCCTTCCCCTCCAGGACCACCTACCTACCTGCCTTCAGCAATTCCCGGACCTTGCTCACACTGGTGGGCCCTACTGATGCAGGATTGGACGTCCACTGGCCTTGTTGGGAGCAGAGAGTGATCAACAGGGAATGGATTGCCCATTGTGACTGCTGATACTTCTCCCATGAGGCTGAAATTGGCCAGTTGGAGACAGGATGCGAGGCAAGCGCCTTTCTCTCCTGGGTCTCTCTGTCTCCAAGCTCCCCGTTTAGGCTTTTATAGCACTTCCTCCTGGCTGGTTAATTAATAAGCAGTAAGGACGCTGGCTGCGTGGAGGCGGAGTAGGCCCGCACAAGGGAGGGANCTATGAGGGCAGCAAAGAATTCCTTCTTTGCTGTCCTCACAGCCTCAACATAGGACCTCAAATGGGCCCTATGGAGAAGACGGTCAGATTCAGAGTGAGTCCGATGCCAGCGTCGCTCTAGTCTCCTACCTACCTGCTTCATACCCCGCAGCCCCGTGGTAAACCATGGGGCCCTGCGGTGACGAAGCGGAGGCAGGGGACATTTCGGAGCCACCCTGTCGATAGCCACCTCCATCAAGGTGTTCCAGAACTGGACCATCTCATCGACAGTGTGGCTGTCAGGGTCTAGGGATAACTCCCACAGGGCATCCTGGAACCTCTGCGGTTCCATCAGCCTCCAAGGGTGGACCAACCTAACTGGTTCCATCCCCTTCTGGAGGTGGTGTGCAAATATGTCTTAGACAAATATGTCTAAGAAACAAGCTGCTCTAAAAGCATGACAACTACCATTCAGTCATAAGAACATAAGTAGTGCCATACTGAGTCAGACCAATGGTCCATCAAGCCCAGCATCCTGTCCTCCGACAGTGGCCAATCTCGATTGCATAGGAGAAGAACCAACAGTCACAAAGGGTAATCTATTCCCCACTGTTCACTCCCAGCTCCCGACAGTAAGAAGTCACCTTTTCATTGAGTATGAAATGGTCAAAAATAGCTCTTGGAAAAAACTGGAGTAAACAAGTATTACGTACGACTATGAATGGTTTATAGAATACTGCCTCATTTCCCTCTATTTATAATTGTGTGATTCCAGTGTCACTTGAGAAATGTCCTGCAGCATATTGAACCACAAGGATTTCTTCCAAATTAACTGTAGAATTTGATGCATAACTCAATTTAATTTCTATTGTCCATTTCAACAAAATGCTAGAATTATAAATCTACTTGATCAAAAACAATATGCAACAGTTTTCCTGAGCACTTCAAATGCACATAAAATCAGAGTTAGTTTTAAAGGAGGGGTATGGCTTTTTAAAAATTCTAATGAGATTATGAAGTTGGGTATATGGCCATGGCATCTTCTATTGTCCCCACAACACTGAGAACAAAGATATGGCAACTAACTCTCCCACTCAGAGGCATTGAACTGTTATTAAAGGAGATGTACAATTACATATGAGGGCACAATTTGGTCCATAATTCTTACTCTTCTGAAAGTTCAGAAGTATTCTACAGTATGTTGTTTGTACTGAAGTAACTACCAAAGAATCCTAGGACAACCAGGTAGAAAGTAAAAAAAAACCCTGATGGTATTAGGGGTTAATAGGGTGGCCAGATATGCAAATGTTAGAGAACATTTATGAGAAATACAGGTTGCAGGGCTGCAGTGAACCCAATGCAGCCCTGCAACCTGTATTTCTCATATGTGTCCTCTAAAATTTGCATATCTTGCCACCCCAGGGGTTGGTACTTGCTCTGAGTTAATCAAATCACATAAAACCACTGCTACTTACTGAAGCAAGATCCTTTCAGGCAAACCCCTTCAAGAGAACAAAGATCATAACAAAGCATAAGCGATAAGGATTTTACATGACACTCAGAATGTGGGTTTGCACCTGTATGAGCCCTAAAAGAGTGTTGTGTGAATGAGCCCAAAGTGGAGTTATGTGAGAGAAGCCTTGCAGTATCAGTAAGGCCCCATGTGTGGTTATAATCCTTCCATACTATAACACAGCAATAATGTTTATGAAATTCTGTGAATGACAATAACCATGTTAGCTTTAATGTATAAGAGTGTTACTGTATTTTACTGAAAACAATACTTGTGTCCTGGGAGATTATGGTCTGTGAAACAATACATTTGGAACCTGGTTTTGCTTTAGTTTTTTGTAATTAAGAAAAACAATATTAGGTTTGTTACAAGATTTCTGTCTATTACAGTAATGCCATATATATATATATATATATATATATATATATATATATATATATATATATATATATATATATGTATATATATATATATATAATTTTAATTGTATAGCCGTAGCTGTTACAATATTAAAACTAAATAACGATACAAAATACACTTACATTTCCAAAATACAGTGTCAAAATTACAGAACACTATTTACACTCTGCCACCTCATTCCCAGTAAACAACAATTCCCTTCAAAATTATACCAAGTGGGGGCGGTAATAGTCCACATATGGCTCCATAATATCCCAGCCTGCAATCGAGAATTCCTTCTCTCAGTGCTTATGGACAGTTTATAGCCCAGCCGGTTGCCTAGCAGAGTTACACCTTACCTTAGGGATAGGAGGGGCTAAACCTCTTGATTGAGCAGGATTGATTCCCGCAGGATCAGCACCTGACGGGCAAAAGCTGACACTGCCCTGGTCTGGGGGTTGTTAAAGGGGGATAACAATCGCCCTAGCAGCCTTGCTCTAGAAGTCCACTGAAGCTCGCAGAACACTGGACCCAAAAATTTAGCTCTCAGACCAGCCAAGATGGGACAATTGAGCAGAATATGGGCAACCATATCTTCTTTGCCCATTTCACACAGCTGGCATTTCCTCTGCTCGTGAGGCATGTCACAGCAATGCCATGAAACAGAACAGTGTCTCCAGAAATTTGAAAGCTCATTAGCAGTTTGATGCCTTCCTGACCGGCGGAGTACCATCTTCCCCTCTGCCCACCCCCCACAACAACCGGCACCTGTGCAAGGGGGTGGAGCCCGGATAAGTGGAACTGTCGGCAGGGATGAGATCCCCGCTTGCACCTGCGGCAGCGCCGTATGCATGCGCCATACGGCATCGCGCCTAAGGGCATCGCGCGCAATGCGACGACTGGGCGACGGGCTCCCGGTCTCTGTAAATTTCTTTTCATCTAAGGCTGCTGGCACCCTGAAATGACAAGGTCAAAAAGACGCCAGGGCATGGAAACTAGGGCTCAGTCCCTTGCCAAGCAGTTGAAACTTGATGCTTTTCTTAAAGACCCTCAAGTAGTGGCACCCCTGAAGGACTCGGGCCAGCCAAAACGCTTGGAAGATCTGTCAGTCTCCCCAAGTGCCTTGGGGGTACACCGGGATACTTCTGTTGCAGGTAGCCCCCCTGGCGCCAGCCTTGCACCCACTCCAGCGGGTGTGTCCAACCCAGCAGACTGTTATAGCATCGCACCAAGAGTGGAAACAGACTTACCTTGTTTAGAGGCCTTAGGTAATCAGACTGTGCTGATTGGGGAGACTGTTGCAAGATGGTCTTGTCAGTTGAAGGAGATATATGCATTGTTAGAGGCTCACTCTGTGCAACTGCGAGTTATCTCTGAGGCAGTCAGCAGAGTAAAAGATACCTTAGACAGGTGGACAGATGGGGGGTGTCCGCTTGCTCAATCCGTCTCACCCCCTTCCCAGGGAGAGGAGGCGATGGGAGTTCAACCTGGCAATGGGAGTGCTTGTAGTACTGTATCTCCTTCGGGCAGGCTATCCTTTTCCTTAGTTGCAAATGCCTTGTCCCATGATATTAGGCCATTGCCCTTTGGGCACTGTCCACAGTGGAACTCTAGATTTAGAGTAAGGCGGTATCTTTCACAAATAACCAGGTATTTGGTGCCCCCTGAACACGTTTGCAATGTTACATGGCTTCCATCGACTCCCCTTAGTCAGCGTATTGTTCCAGTCAGCGGCAATAGCTGAGAGTTTTCTTGCGTATTCAGATCTCTTTGCATCTAGGAGGGTTTATTTTCAGAGGGTCTATAAGAACTCCGAGGTTAAACCTCTAGCTGCTACACGGCCAGTTATCAGGCTGGTTTGCCCAGCAAATGATAACCATTTGCCTGCCAGGGACCAGATATGCCCGGCAAATATGGGCCCTCCCAAGAGAACCTTTCTGATCCAACCCAGAACTCCTATACCTTCCAGATTGCTGGCAATAGCCAACCAAATTCCTCCTGTTCCGGCGGTAGCCGGCACTGTGGAGGTCCCCCCCTGTCAAAGAGCCCCCTGCGACGCATGGTCTGCCGGAAATCTCTACTGAACTAGTGCCCGAAACTGTACCCTTTGAAACTCACCGTACTACACTGCCCGTGATACCTGTAGTTTATCTTGACCAGCAAGTGATTGAGGCCCCCCTGTGATCATCTTTGTTGGCTACTGCCTCTGTATCCCAGCAAAGAAAGGGCCCTGGTGGAGAATGGCCCGATGGGCATGGGGACAGTGCCCTCTGACTAGTCCCGAGACTAAATTTGGACCAGATTGCAATATGCTCATGGAACATAGCGGGCTGGGAGAGGCACAGGACAGAGGGGGATTTCATGGACTTTATTAGACAGTTCCATATTGTATTAGTTCAGGAGACATGGGCCAAGTAGCCCCTTGTGATGGAAGGATATAGAACCCTCTCTCTGCCTGCAGTGAATTACCATAACAGAGGCCGTCCGTGTGGAGGGTTGGGATGCCTTGTGTCTAATGACTGGACAGTGGGAGACATTGTGGAGATTCTTTGTCCTCCAGTGGCTCTCGGCTTCAGTGTCAAATTAGAGACCCAGGCGCTGGTGGTTCTTACAGTATATATCCCCCCCTCTGAACTCGGGTTCGTTTCGGACATCTATGTGAGAGAAACTAGAGGAATTAATTTTGGAACTCCTTGTTAAACACCCAGAAGCCCTGTTTATTATCATGGGAGATTTTAACGCTAGAGTGGGAGCCACAGATTTGGCCATGAACCCCTATTGTGATCCCCCGCCGGACCTTTCCTAGGGTCTACTAAATGCCAGACAGTCCAAGGATGGGTCAATTAATGCTTTGGGGATTACCGTGGCCACATGCAACCTTTCCCTTTTGAATGGGGTGGGCTTTAATGATGCCACTAGCGAGTTGACCTATCTAGACCCAAATGGGTCCAGTGTTGTGGACTATGCTCTGGTGTCTCCCGAGGCTCTCCCCTTTATCCAGGACTTTAGGGTTGGATCACAACTGATGGGGGACCATCTCCCCCTGATTCTTACCCTGGCGGCTGTTACTTCTTTTGCGAGACCGGCCCATAAAATTAAACTCACAGACCAGACTCCGCCCTCAGGTATCTATAGGTATCCCTGTCTCACCTCCCCGTCTTTAGATTGTAAGCTCTCAGGCAGGGACCGTGTCTATCTTATTCTTTGTAAAGCACCAGGTACATCGCTGGTGCTATATAAATGCTAATAATAATAATAATAATATAGGGCTCCTAAATGGGAAGATAAGATGGTGGCTTCCCTGGTGGTGTATATCACGCAACCCAGGGTCAGTGACTTGCGTGAGTCTATTCTACTGATGACAGCCCCAGTGGAGATGGTAGGATGTTACGACTCCCTTATGACAGATCTCTCACAACAACTTCAGGCTGCAGCTAGGAAGCCATTAGCTTCAGCGGCCTGCCAGAGTAAGACTTGGTTTGATGTAGATTGCTGCCAAGCTTGGGCAAAGGTCAAGGATCTTTATGCCAGATATAGGAGTAGTGCTGTGTCCAGGTTGCTGCCAGAATATTTTAGCGCAAGGAAAATCTATAAGAACCTCATTTCAGTTAAGAAAAGGGAATATGTGGAGGGAAGATGGAAGGCACTGTTGAGTGCTGCAGACTCTAAGGACACCAGGAAATTCTGGCGACTAGTAAACAACTCAGTTAGGAGCCGCCCTCAGTGGACTATGTTTCCAATAACTCCACAGGTTTGGGCAGATCACTTTGATAGCCTGTTTGGGGCTGGTGAGGACGTTTCAGGGATGGATACATTGACATTCCCGACAAACGAACTTCCCCCATGGCCTCCAGTGATGGAAGCTGAGATTGAGGTCCTGATTGATTCGTTTAAAAATAACAAGGCCCCTGTACTTAGTACAGGTTGAGTTCATAAAAACATTTAAGGACTGGTGGATGCCCTTATTGGCAGCCCTGTTTACCACTATAAATTCTTCTGGGTGGATCCCGAAGGGTGGATCCCGAAGGAATGGGATAAAGCATTCCCATATATAAAAAGGGCGACAGGGCAAACCCAGCCAATTATAGGCCTATCAGCCTCCTCTCAGTAGTAGGAAAGATCTATGCTAAACTGCTTCTGAGTAGGTTACTGGCATGGATGACCCGGGAAAATGTTCTGGCTGTGGAGCAGGCAGGGTTTCAGAGGGGCCGATCCACGGTCGAACAGTGCCTTGTACAGTTTCATCTAGTCGCAAAATACAGAGCCTTAAACGGTGCGTTATTTGTGGCTTTTTTGGATCTGTCGGCTGCCTTCGACTCAGTCAATAGGACTATTTTATGGGCCAGGTTGAGAGGAACCTCTGTGGATAAGAGATTGTTCAACCTAATTTATCTTTTGTATTTGGACACCTCTCTAGTGGTCAGAGTGGATGGACAGGGCCAGCTGTCACCTCAGATTTGCTCTAGAGTGGGGGTGAGGCAGGGATGCGTGTTGACCCCAGTTTTGTTTAATTTCTATATTAATGATGTTATTCTGATAATGGCCAACTCCAGGTTTTTCCCACCCAAGCTCGCCACAAGAGTGATCGGTGCCCTGTGTTATGCGGATGATGTGGCCTTGGTTTCGCAAACTCGTGTAGGGCTAAAAAAGCAATTAAATGCCTTTGCCTCGTTTTGCCAGTCAAGTAAGCTGACTATCAATTATACCAAATCAAAAATTATGTTTTTTTCCAAGAGGAAGAAGCAACACTGGTGGTCCACGGCAGGAAATAGCATTCAACAGGTCACATCCTTTTGGTACTTGGGACTGTTATTTAAGGGAAATTCCAGCTGGGATGAGCATGTATTAAGAGCTATGGCCATGGCAACAGGGCTGGTCACAGCTATACTTAGATTTTTCTGTGGGCAGGACAGATGTGCAGTGGTCCCTGCTATTAGAGTTTTTAACAGTAAAGTCAGAGCTCAGCTGCTCTATGGAGCAGAGCTATGGGCACCTTTTGCCGCTCACAAGGTCAACAACGTTCAGGCAAGTTTTTTGTCAGGGCTCCTGGGCAAGCCAATAGGGACCCCGCACGTGGCTATAAGAATGGAGCTTGGTCAGCAAAGCTGGCAATTCGAGGCCATGAAATCTGCCTTGAAACTATGGTCTAAGATCTTTACCAACCAAGGCTCCATTCTTCTGAGGGAAGTTTTCCAAGACCCCTTTACCTGCCCTTGGATAGAGAAGATAGTTGCTCACTTGAACTCAATGGGGTTGTCGCAGGAGTACTTGGTCCACAAACCCCTTGCAGTAGTGAAGTGGGAGATTCTTTGCAGAGCCCAAGATTTAGAGAGGCAACAGGAGGTGGGGAAGATAAGATCCTCCCCCCACATGATGGCTTATTTAAACTGGGCACCACCCTGTGGACAGGTGGCTAGATATTTGGAGCTCCCGATATCTATCAAAGCGAAGCAGCTACTTTTTAGTGCCCGTGTCAACTCCTTTCCTTCAAGGATCTTGGAGGGTCGTATCCAGGGCATCCCCTTCCTAGAGTGCTTATGTCCATTTGATCGGAAGACCATTGAATCGGTAGTTCATATTCTCCTAAAATGCCATTTGTACGACGATCTGCGCACTAGATTTTTGGACTCTGTCTTGAACAAGTACCCGGGTAGATCAGATTCTGTTTTGCTGCAAGTCTTAATCGACAACTCAGAGGCCCAGGTTCTTACGAATACTACTACCTTCTTATTGTATGCATTTCATCGCAGGAAAAGCTTTTTAAGCTTTAAATTCTCTCCGGGGATTAGTGACCTTGTGGAGGCAGTACTGCAGAATTGCTTGTAATAGCAAGCTTCACATTTTTTCCTGGCACTATTGTGCCTTGAGTTCTGCTCCAGTGTGGCAAACTGGGCACGCTAACTGTGTGAAATAGGAGTTCCTTTCTACCAGCTGTCAGGACTTGACCATTATTTTAGTGATAGAATTCTGCTTAATTTTCGTTTTAACTATATTTTTAGATGCTTAGGTCCTTTTGTGTATGGCATTAAGGATCAAAATGTTTTGTGTGTCTGTTTACAATGGTCATCGACCACGTAATAGATAGATAATCTAATCTATCTATCTATCTATCAAAAGAGAGAAATTCAAGATGCATTTTCTGTCTTCTAAATTTACAGTTGCTTGACTTCATTCAGTATTTTCTATTAATGACATGGTACTCCAGCCTACCCAAAAAGTACCAAGTACATTGCTTAGAACTCCAGGATGATTTGACACCTTTGCCAATTAATTTCCCCAAGTGGAGATAAAAATAACCGTCAGAGGCTGAATGGAATGTTGGCATAGCACCCGGCTACTTGGAACCAGGAATAACATCAGGACTTTTCACTTTGCCAGCTCAATGAGACTTAGCTTCCTGTTCATCAATATTTTATTTACTCATACATATCTCTCTATGAAGGAAATAATTGAAGACATCCAGATGGCCAGGTAATTTGGATGATAGCCTCAAATGGGAAAAAGCAATTCTGCATGTGTTCGCCTACTGACATATTCAGACTAAGCATTGGGGAGAAGGAACAACATCTTACTCAAAACTATGGACTCAGTATTGATCTGGGTTTCATAAGCTGTCATTGCTTTTAAATGGTTTGCCAATGCTCTCTTCCTCTCCTAGCGAGTGCTTTCCAGACATTCTCCTTGCTTTTTAAATGCTAAACGAGCCTACTCTTCTTAAATTTCGTTCTGACTTGCCTGTAGCCTGATGAAGAGTTAAAAGTTTGCACAGTCTCATTGGGAACAGGGGCCCATTAGGGGGCGCACACAGATGGGAAGAGGTCTCTTTGCTCAGTAAAAGCCGAGTGGGGAGGTTCCCCAATTAGCTGAGCAGCATGTGGACTGGGGAGATGCAGGGAGCAGCCAGGCACCTGGCCAGAGAGGCGAGTCAGCTGAGGGCCTAGGGGATCGGGTAGCCCATTGGGTCGCATTCAGGTACCAGCTGGTGCCCGAATGCAACTGGGGCAAACCAAACCTAACTGGCTGGGTACCTGGTTGCAGTTTTACCTCTCCCCACCCACCCATGGGATCAGAGAAAAATTTCATTCCATGAGCGTGCTCAGTCTCTATAAGAGGGTGGAAATGTGCAGTTGATAGAAATGTGTTTTGAAGTTGGGTTTGTTTAAAACAGGTTTGTTATAATGAGGTTTGACTGTCTCAGGGCTCCCACTAATCTAAGTATCTACAATTTTTAACACCCAAAAGATTTGTAAGGTTTCTTTTATAACTGTCAAGTAACACACAGTTAAATAAAAACACTCATCACAAGTTCAGGAGTGAATTCTTCACCTTCAAATCATCCAGGCTACCTGCTCAACCTGTGTGAAATGAAATCCCATCAGATGGGAGTTAGGGATTTAATCTCACATTGACCATGCAAATTAGCAATTGCAGAACATTGACATTTGGAAGGTCTCTGTGAACAGGAGGGGGCGGGGTAGAAAAAATGGTGAAATAAATAAATAAGTAAATAAATAAATAAATAAATAAATATCTCGGGACCTGATAAAGCTTAGTTGCAGAGCTCCTGGCCTTAAATGAAATATAACAGTCATATAATCATTGGCTTGTCCAGTGGTCCTCGTTTCTGCAGTTATCGTATTTGTACTTTTCTGCCCTGAGCTTCCTTCAGGCCCTAGTTAACCTTTGCTCATAAAGCAGCATGTGCTCCAGAACTGCTTAATGGAAAAGAATATAGTAGCCGATACTTCGTATCTGGGAACCCAAACGATTGGAGCTTTCCAAGAGTGTACTTACTGGGTAGCAGAAAGGAGCTGAAAACTACACTGTCAACTTTTTAGCAATAGTCTCTAACCCACTGCACCATCGCCCTACTGTTTTAACCTGCTTGATAGCTACAGCTATATTTTTTGTTTTAATTTTCTTCCATAGGCAACTTGTAACTCGATAGTGGGGGAGGGGCACAGGAGTAGGAGCTAGGCAGGTTTTTTTTAGGGTCCTATAGGACTTTCAAAAATCGAGAAGGGAGGAACATGCTCCCCACAAGTCGCTTATGTCTTCTTCAATTTAACTCTGTCCTCTGTAAAGTGAGTAACGACCAAATTCCCCACTAGTTTAAACTCTGACCACAATGGATTAAAGAACATAAATGATCACCATAATTTAATGATGGCAGTCCTTTGGTACTTTACAATCACACAGGTGGACAATATCCCTGTTCCAGAAAGCTGACATATATGGGTTAACTACAGTACTGGAGATTGTTATGCCTTAATATTGTAGGGGAGATTAATTCTACACCTGGGCACTTATGCCACTTACTATTCTTTAGGCACCAGCAGTGATGTATTTATGATTTTACAGTAATATCATTTCAGTTCCAGCTTCAACTAAGCTGTGAAGCATGTAAGTGTTCTGCAGATGAATACAGTGGCCCTTTTTACATGAGATGGTACCATTCATGCCCACGCAATGGATCTGTCTGGGCATGAGTGGCACTGTCTTGTGTAAATCCCACGGCCGGTGAGTGGGGTTGGGTGCACGCTCCCACGAAACACGCATTCCCACCTACACACACACACCCGCATCCCCACACATGGAAGCAATCAGGGAAAGCAGAGGTTGCTCCATGTGTGGGGATGTAGGGTGGATGGGTGTGCACGCACGTGCACCCCACACACACACATGCAGCCGCAGCCCATGTAAAAAGGGCCTATGAAAACAGAAGGTGTAATGCTATGGATAATCGCCTAACAATAATGAATATCTTCTGCCCGACACAGTGAGCAACAATAACTCTCCTAACTTTTCTTCAGTCCAGGTTTCTCATTGCACAATATCAATAACTCCCAGTGTCATGAATGGGAATTACTCATATCCTGGGATGGCAGAACAGGGCCATTCGCTAAAGAAGACACATGTGGCTCCTAATACAACACATGCCCTGCTCCCGTGCTGCAGGGGTTACTAATACCCTGACATCAGATTCACACAATCCCACCGCATAATAAAATTGCTTGTATTTGACTCAACTTGGTGCAAAGTCAGAGTTTGAGGTTGGGAAGGTTCAATCTTGTCTGGTTTACCTGGATCAGTTTCAATTGGTGTCATCCACTGATGCAGAGGATGTGCTTGGAGCAATGTGGATGACTAGTTGTAAATTAGATCCTTGCTCGTCGTGACTGGTGAAAGCTAGCTGGGAGACACTAGGGACATTGCTTCAATGCCTCCCTTTGAGAGGGCAGGGTGCTAGACGGCCTCAAAATTGCAGTCGTCCAGTCCCTGCTCAAGAAACCATCTCTTGATGTTGGCTCCCCTGAGCGCTATCACCCTGTCTCTAACCTCCCCTTTTTAGGGAAGGTTAATGAACGGGTGGTTACCTTGCAGCTTCAGGCACTTCTGGTTGCCACTGGATTCCTGGACCCATGCCAGTCAGGATTTCACCTTGGGCATGGCACTAGGACTGTGCTTGTGGCCTTCGTTAACAATCTCCACTTGGAAATGGACAAGGACAATTGTACCCTGTTGGTTTTGTTAGATCTTCTGACGGCTTTTGATACAGTCAATCTCATGGGGTGTTGCTGACAAGGTTGTGCGACCTGCTAGGGATTTGTGGAACTGTTTTTGAGTGGTTCTATTCATTCTTGCTGGGGAGGTCCCAGGGAATGGTGACTGGGGTGGCTCATCATCCCTTCAGGAGCCTCCCTGTGGGGCCCAACAGGGTTCCATCTTGCCTCCCCTCCCGTTCAATGTGTATCTGAAGCTGCTGGGTGAGATTGTATGCAGGTTTGGAATGAAGTGCCATCAATATGCTGATTACACCCAACTCTCTCTCTTTTTCATCCAACCCAGGCCCTGAAGTCTCGGTGCTCACCCACTGCCTGGCTGCCATTGGGACTGGATGTGGGCAAGCCGACTGAAGTTGAATCCAGACAAGACTGAAGTGATGATAGTTGGCTGACCTTGTGACCTGGAGGAGGTTGGGACGCCTGTTATTGATAGGGTCTGGTCTCTCTTGATCACTCAGGTTCGCAGCCTTGGATCCACTGCTGAGCCTGGATTGCCAGGTTGTGGTGGTGGCCAGGAATGCCATTCACCAATTCCCTCTGGTGAGAAGACTGAGACCGTATTTATCAGATTCAGACTTGGCCACCATCATCCATGCCTTCATAACCTCAAGGTTAGACTACTGCAATGCACTCTACATGGGGCTGTCCTTGGTGACCGTATGGGAGTTGCAGTTGGTTCAGAATGTGTTGGCCTGACTTCTATTGGGAGTGGGCTCCTGGGAGCACATTACACCAGTGCTCTGGAGTCTGCACTGGTTTCCAATAGCTTTCCAAGCACAATTTAAAGTGTTGATTTTGACCGATAGAGCCCTAAATGGCTTGGGCCCCGGTAATCTGAAAGACCACCTTTTTCCTTATGTTCCATCACAGTCTCTGAGGTCAGCCAGGAACACCTCTTGCAGGGACCATCTGCCCGCCAAATATCTAAAACAAAGGTATGCAAAGAGGTGTTCTTGGTGACTGCCACACAATTATGGAACTCCCTCCCCATGGAGATTCATCCAAGTCAGGGTCTGCTTATCTTCTGGAAGCAATGCAAGACCTTTTTGTTTGGCCACATGTCTGGCAGGCAGGGGTAGGTTTGGGGTACAGTGGGGTTGTGGGATTTTATCTGTTTTTTATTTGCTTGTGAGCATTTTAATATTTGGGTTTCTTTGTGTTTCCTTGTATTTGGTGTTTGATTTGGCTGGGGGCAAGCTAGGGGTGCTGCTAGTATACCGGGCCCCTTCCTGGCCAGCAGCATCCCTTACCGCTCTAGCAGAGCTGGCCTCAGAGGTGGTGCTGGGCTCCTCCAGGACTTTGGTCCTAGGGGACTTCAACGTTCATGTCGATGCCAGGCTTGTAGGAGCGGAGCAAGAATTCATGGCCGCCATGGCAACCATGGATTTGTCCCAAGTGGTCACCTGCCTTACCCACGTGGGGGGGCATACCCTTGACCCTATCTTCGGCTCTGGCCTTGAGGCGGGTGGTCTGGTAGTGGGGGAGGTTAGGGCTATGCCCTTGTCATGGACGGACCATTATCTCCTCCAGGCCAGTCTCTCAGCGCACCACCTCCAGAAGGGGAATGGACCAGTTAGGTTGGTCCGCCCTTGGAGGCTGATGGAAGCTCAGCGGTTCCAAGAGGTCCTGAAGGAATTAACCTTGGACCTGGATAGTCACTCTGTCAATGAGCTAGTCCAGCACTTGTACAGCTTGCTGAGGGAGGCCATTGACAGGGTGGCTGCGAGACACCCTCTGCCTCTGTCTTGTCACCGCAGGGCCCCTTGGTTTACTGAGGGGCTGCGGAGTATGAAACAAGTAGGCAAGAAGCTAGAGCAACGCTGGCGTCAATCTCGCTCTGACTCCGACCGACTTCTCCAAAGGGCCCATTTGCGGTCCTATATTGAGGCTGTGAGGGCAGCAAAGAAGGAGCTCTTTGCTGCCCTCATAGCATCCGCGAAGTCACGCCCAGCAGAGCTGTTTCGGGTGGTGTGGGGGCTGGTCAGTCCGGCCTCCCTCCGCCTGGATGGGGACTTGTCCCAGGCCCACTGTGAGGAGTTTGTCACCTACTTTGCGAACAAGATCGCTCGGATTCAGAGGGACTTTGACGCTGGGTTGGGGGCAATAGATGGAGAGCGTGAGGTGACGGAGGCCCCGTCTGGTCCAACTTTGTGGTGGGAGTTTCAGGAAGTGACACCAGCCGATGCGGTGGATGTCATGGGGTCCGTGACAGCCACCAGTTGTGAACTTGATCCGTGCCCGTCCTGGTTGGTGAAAGCCTCAAGGAAGACGTTGGGGACGGTGCTGGCGAGAGTGGTTAACGCGTCCCTGCGGCAGAGGAGGTTGTTGCCCAGCCTCAAAGAGGCTGTGGTATGCCCCCCTGATGAAGAAATAATAATTGGATGTGGACGCACTCGCCAGCTACCGACCTGTCTCTAACCTTCCCTTTTTAGGGAAGGTTATTGAGCGGGCGGTGGCGATCCAACTCCAGGCGCATCTGGACAGAATCAGTTTCCTAGACCCTTTTCAATCTGGGTTCCGTCCCGGCTATGGCACGGAGACAGCTTTGGTGGCCTCGATCGATGATATCCACCGGGAGATGGACGCAGGATGTTCTACATTTCTCATCCTGCTAGATCTCTCGGCCACTTTTGATACCGTGGACCATGGGTTGCTGTTGAGACAGCTGCGTGACCTGGGGGGTCTGGACGGGAGGTCGTGAGAGGGTTCAGGGTGCGATGTCACCAATATGCTGATGATACTCAGCTGTACCTCTCTTTTTCAGCTGACCCAGACCCTGCCATCTCGTTGCTGTCCCAGTGCTTGAAGGCCATGGCGGAGTGGATGTGGCAGAGCAGACTGAAGCTCAACCCCAATAAGATGGAGGTGATGGTGGTGGGGAGGGCGAGGGAGGTGTCGGCCTCCCTGATTGGGGGGTTCGCCCTCCTATAGCTCAGCAGGTTTGGAGTCTGGGGGTGGTGTTGGACTCGGATCTCCGCCTGGATTGACAGGTGGAGGTGGTGGCGAAGGCCACCTTCCGCCAGTTGTATCTGGTGCGGAGGCTGCGTCCATAAATCTCCAGACCGGACCTGGCCTCCCTCATCCATGCCTTTGTCACCCCGAGGCTGGACTACTGCAACGCGCTCTACGTGGGGTTCCCCTTGTTCCTGGTTTGGAGGCTGCAGCTAGTGCAGAATGTGGCGGCCCGTCTCCTAACGGGGATGGGTCATCAGGAGCATATAACACCTGTGTTCCGGACTGTGCACTGGTTGCCAATAGTGTGCCAAACCAGGTTCAAGGTATTGGCAATGATCTATAAGACCCTTTACGGTCTTGGCCCCTCGTAGCTCAGGGACCACCTCGCCCTCCGTGCCCCAAAGCGACTCCTTCAGTCTGCCGGGGGTGCCTTCCTGGAGGTCCCTCGTGTGAAGCGGGGGGCCACAATGGAGAGGTCATTCTCGATGGCTGGGCCACGTCTTTCGAATTCCTTCCCAGAGGAAGCTCGCCTGGCCCAAAGCCTTTTAACATTCTGGCGGTCTTGTAAAACCTGGCTATTCACCCAGGCCTTTGGGGAGGGTGGGATAGGTTTTTTTTTAGCTCTTCCCTGCCCTTATCTTATTTTATTTTTATTTATTCTCCTGCCATAGTGATGTCTTTTAAATTGTTGATGTTTTTAAAAAATTGTTTTATGAATGTTTTTAGTTGTATGTCGCCCCGGGATGTCATAGGCATATGGGGCCACTCATAAATATGTATAATAAATTAATTAATAAATAAATTTATGCATTGTAACCTGCCCTGAGTCCTAAAGAATGAGCAGGATAGAAATATAAGTAAAATAAATTTAAATAAATATTATTTATTTATTTAAATAAATTTAAATAAATAAAATTAAAAATTAAATTTTAAAAAATAATAAATAAAGGCTCTTCTACCTGCCACCCTTGATTCCACACCTAAAATTCAAACTTCTTTTCTGCCTACTTACTAGCCCAACATACTTTTTTTCATCTCTTATATGACTATCCTGACAAGACTGTAGCTCCTAAATCTACACACAACTTTTGAAAGACAATGGCTCTTTCCTTCTTCAGGTCGTTCATTCCTTTCTGCTGCCATAGGTTAAAGTCACATGAGACAGGGCTAGCCAGAGCGCCTGCCCGCACCGGGGAGGGCCACTGTGGCCACCAAACTTTGGGCTGGTGGGGAGGGCAGTCCAAATGAGCAGCCCCCTCCACACAGAGAATCTGGGTGGGGGAGCTGCGATCACAAGTCCCTTCACACCAGAGGTTGGCCAAAGAGTCATACACACAGGGCAGGACTCCTGCTGTGAAGCAGGTTCAGGCCTCTGGGAGGAGCTGCAATAAAACAGCTGGGGGGCAGGGGAGCAGAGGATTGTGCTCACCCCAGCCACCAAGCAGCTGATCGGGGGGGGGTCTCCTCCAGGCCCCCACATCAGTTGCAGAATACACTCCGAGCCCCTCCCCCCAAGTCAGTTGTTTGGAAGTCAGGTTGAGCGCACTCCTCTGGTCTCGATCCTCAGACCTCGCTTTGTGGTGGGGCTACACAGGCCAATCAGACAGGAAGTTGACCCATAGCCCCACATTAGACCAGCATCACATAGCAGCCAAACGTCTGCCCCAAGGCAGATGTGGGTGAACATCTGGAGGCCATCAGGCAGAAGATCACCTGCATCATGGGCTAATGTGGCCTAATACGGGATAACAGCTCATGTGACCTTACCCATAGACTTCAGTTCATCCATCCTGTGGGATAAAATAAAAATGCAAAGGCTAACAAACTATTACAATAATTGTGCAAATTATTTTGGCACAAGATCCAGATTCCTATGGCTCTGCAATGCTTATTATGAATGTTATTTTTTATGAAATCAACTTTAATTGTATAGATGCGTTTGTGATACTATACATCTCATGTAGCATGCCCAGACTTGCCAAATCCAGCAGAGAAGTGTATATCCAAGATAATTAAATATAAATTATATAAAGGTTGATGGAGGACAATAAAATCTCTAGGTGGCATGCCCTTCTGGGCAATCAAGACCTGTCTCCTCAAGTGAATCCACAATGATTGAATGATGCTTAACAGCACTCCCACCAAGACTCCACGGACTCAAGGGCTAACAATACATGGAAAGCTATCCAAAGGGGAACTGAACCCAATGAATGGGCTCTGCTCACAAACACAAGTCAAGCCACCTCTTGAGACATGCTGAAAGATTTTAAATCTTGAAAAGAAATGAGGGGGAAGTGTTTAAGGGGGCCAGAGAGTGGGATAGCTGTTGAACCAATTGAGGTTATGTTGTGCATGGTGAGGTATGGCTAGGGGCAGGGTGAAGAAAGGCCATCGGGGATATCGGGAGAAGCACTTAGTGCCTTGTTCCCATATCCCACTCCCCTCCTGTGTCAGAATATTTGGGGGTTGAGGCTAGTGGGGACCCTGATCTGACAATGATGCTGCTTGACATGAGATCTGTAGCAAATAAAACATCAGTCATCTTTGATCTTATTCAGGATGAGACTGCTGACCTCATGCATTACAGAGACCGGACTGGATGAGGCCTATATTGTCTTAGATGGTGCCAGACGGGTACTCGGTGCAGCACCAGCCTAGGATCGTGGGCGGAGTAGCAGTTATTTGTAAAGAAACACTGGTCTTTTTAATGTATCCAGTGCCTAAATTATACAATATAGAGTGTGTCCAGCTTGTACTGAAGGCCGGAGACAGACTGGGTATTTTGCTGGTGTACCAACCACAGCAGATTCCCTGACTGAGCTGGTCTCAGAGGTGGTTTTGAGGTCACTCAGACGTACAAGCCCTTTTCAAATGGGCCGTGGTGGGTGGGAGGATGGGTGTGCACCCAGTAGGGTTGAAATTGGCTCAACTGTCTTGCCAGTTCTCAACGAGAAGAGTGTGTGTGTCCCGTCTCACCTTGACCTCCAGCTCCTGCCTGGTCTACGCGTCTGGGGTGTGGGAAGGGAAAGTTTGAACTGGGACAGGGGCAGGGGTGTACTTACCATCCCGGGGGTGGTGGTGGTGTCCTGACCCACACCACCGCTCCGTGGTTCTCCATACAGCACTGGGCCCCTTCCCGGGTCTTCAGTTTAAAAGAAAAAAAAACCCCACAGCTGGAGCATGCTCAGAGCACTGCTCAGCTTTGCATGCCCTTTTTAAAGAAGGCGCCTGCAGGGCCGAGCAGTTCTTCTGAGCCCAGCACGGCATGATAAGAGTTGCCATACCTCCAGGATGCTTATGGAAAAATACATGGTGCAGGGCTACATTAGAACCAGTACAGCCCTGCACCATGTATTTTTAATAAGCATCCTGGATTAAAGGGGAGGTATGGCATCCCTAGGCGTGGAGCACCGTGGGGTGTGTGTGTCAGGACAACCCTACCCTTGTCCCCACCTGAACTTTCCCTTCCCCTCCCCAAGCAGGGATGCTGGGCAGGGGACGGAGGTACTCAGGGGGCTTGTCTTTGCCCCCTGCTCACCTCCAGCCCCCGTGCACACTCCCCCGCATGCGACCCCAAGTAATTTGTGAGAACTCAAGACCGGGGGGGGGGGGGCGAGAACACCCAAGTTCTTACCCCCATCTCAATTATTGCAAATTTCTCTTGAGAACCCACCCACCCACCCCTGTTTCAGCTCCACCACCC